>JAUPMG010114997.1:0-11915 GCA_031762675.1 Pachysandra terminalis | reverse complement strand
ATAGCTGACCCTTGAAGTAGATCTATCGTTACTGGAAACTCATTTCTCTCACTATCCACTACTCCTACCCTAATTAGAGCTCCCTCATACATGCCCTTAATGACCTAAATAACATATATAGCATTCTAATAAAGTATATGTGTATATAGCATTACTAACCAAAAGTTTATAGGCCAATTATAGAATTATATTAATTGACCAAAATTTTCATGAAAAAAAAGAGTGCAAGAAGAGAAAATAAACAAAGTAATATCAAGGTGTTCTCAGATAACAAAAATCCAGGAGAAATGATTTTAATATAGAGTCCATTATTGTGACCTTTATACCATGAATGAGTCTAAAGGTGATAATATATGACAGCATATTGAGAATTCCATTTATCAAGATATGATTGGTGCTGAGTGCTGCACCAAATTAGAGCATAAAATGGCATTTCCACAATTAGAATAATGTATGCAATGATCTGATGAACCAAGACATGGACCATCACTATTACACTTGTGTGTATGTTTGCACAGACAAATCAGCTTTTATCCTCCCTAATATGTTAAGTTCTACATAAAATTGTGAAGAATTCAAGTGATAGACTGCAAGAGAGAGAGAGAGAGAGAGAGAGAGAAGAGAGAGAAAGAAGAGAGAGAGAGAACCTTGTGAAGTGTGTATGCATCAAAATGTCATACAAAGGTCGCCAATGAACCTTCAAGGACAATTTCTTTCCGTACTTGTTGAGTAATTTGACTAGTATATTTCCCCATCTAACCTAATCAACATCGATGGAACTTGGATTCCGTCAAATGGTAGAGTGAATTGAATAAATATAAATGCCAAATATGTCTTGATGCAGTATGAATGAGATCTTCCTCCTACCTGAACATAAAGTTTGCTTTGTGATGTGTGGAACAGTTCTAATCCAAGTTCCACAATTGCCCTCACATCTTCCAAAGATACTTCACTTTTTGCCTTTATGAAACTGCAAAGCAGATCAAAAAATAATTACAGAGATAAGCAAAGAAGAATGTAAGACATAAGTAGGCCAGTGATTACCGAAACTAGCTTGCATGTGATTTATTCACAAGTTCTGAATTAGTAATTATAGAAAGATGGTGATGGACTGCGGAAGGAATTGAGAATTGAAAATTAAGAATGAGAATATACCAAAACAAACATCAAAGCAGTACACATAGTCAAGGAAAGATTTCATCATTTAAAGGCACAATCTCTCAATGTGGTTCACGATGCATATAAACCTAACCAGACAGGATCCAAACCATGTACTTACAAAATGGGCATAACAGAGATTTAACTTCATTTGGCAAGAAGGAAAAGTGCGTCTATGTGCGTGCGTGTGTGTGTGTGTGTGAGAGAGAGAGAGAGAGAGAGAGAGAGACGTTGATTCCATAGAAAGGCAAAACTGCAGTAGATTTTGGAGATTGAAAAGCTACGTGACTGATGGAATATTGAGATCTCAAGCCTTTTGTTTTGACGTGAGTTTTTCTTCTTTCATTCATATGTTACGTGCTTAACCGTTGTTCTAAAAGCCCCATGATTGTTGGAAACTCGTTTGGTTAAGCACTTAACATATAGGATTATAATATCATATATCTTGAAACTTCACTAAAATTTAACTGACTTCCCTATGCAATAGAATGAAAATCAATATCTAACACTTGTAAACTCACGTAAGATGATACTGACCTGTTTTAAAAATAGATGCAATAATGAAAAGAGAATATGAACAGTTTACAATCATACCCTAATCTAAATTCGAGTGAGAATTATGTAACTCGAGTATTAATCAGAAGATAATTGAGCTTTGGAATCAAACACGATGTAATAGAAGTCAACGAATAAGCAACGCAACTTCAATTCAATTTCAGCATCAAGTAAGAGTATGGAACCAGAAGCAAATTAGAAAGTATGTAATCTGGAAATTCAATTTTGAATGAACAGTAAACCCAAATGAAAAGACAAAGGAAGGATAATTCGAACTAACAGGTCGATGACTGAGATCCATTTCAGGGTTGAATACACGGATTCGTGATTATCCGGTCGCCATGACTCCTTCACAAACCTCACAACGGAAACGAATGATTCCTTTTCTCTCTTCGTTTCTTCTGCAACTGGTGGAGGAAGCCAAGCATTGTAGAGATGCATTTCTCCTCTCTGATAAGTGCAACGTTCTGTTATATCTGGTTCCCCGCTCGCCTCGTCTGTATATATAATAGATCTATTTGCTGTTTCCTTTCTTTTTTCACAAGAAATGCGGATGGGTTCAGCAGTTCATGGTTGAAGAAAGAGAAGGAAAAAGACAAGGGGCGAGCGGGGATTTTAACCGGCAGGACGAGCCACTGGGTCAGACCGTTCGGGGTTTGATTATTGACCGTACCCTCCCTAGCCCGGCTGGTGTGAAACCATTCGTTTCGGTTTTTTTACTTGTTTTTTTGGCAAGAGCTAACGTCTAAAATCGAGGCATACAAGTAGACTTCTTTTTAGTGAACAGTGGCCACTAAAACTTGTGCCTTATAAATTAATTTTTTATTTTTTTTATATGTTTGGGCGGATGATCACTTGACCACTTTCCATAAAAGAGACATGGCATCGAACCCTCGACCCCCCCCCCCCCAGGGGATGTCCTACCAATGTCTCAAGGACGGTAGGACCTTATAATTTTTTTTTATAAATAATAAATATATTATAAATAGAGAGAAAAATGTACATAGCTATTAAGCCATTACAAAGTGGAGGACCCTTGTAATTTATTATAGACACATGTTTTAATCTTCTAAAAGTAATAATAATAATAATAATAATAATGTTTCTAAAAGTATCTTGGTATTCTTTTAACCTATTAAGAAATTAAGAATAACATAGTCATAAATCAATAATTTTTACTTGAAACAATAGCACTAATAGACTCTAGTGCAGACTTAAATTGTATAAAAGAAGGATTAGTTCCTACAAAATATTTTGACAAAACAACACAAAATTAAACATTGCTTCAGGACAAAAATTAAACATTCCCTTCAAATTATCACAGTCACATATATGTAACCAAATAATTTGTATCTCATCCCCTTTTATATTAGTTAAGAATTTGTCCCATGGAGTAATATTAGGCACCCTTTTTTTAACAATGATATAACCATTCATTGTTGACACCAACGGACTTCATACTAATACTCTAGGACCCCACTCACCTTTGAATTTATTGATAATCCACATACCAAAATCTACAAAATATAAAAGAATCAATAAATCGTAACGAAAAATTTCTATCCCATTTAAAAGAAAATGTTCATTACAGCAAAATAAAATAGAAACTCAATATATAAGAAGTGCAAAAACAAATTTCACTATTCCAAAATAAATTATCCAAAGAAGTTTGCTCAAATCTACCAAATGCATTTTGGAAAATAAATAAACATATTGTCACTCTATCATACATTAAGGAATTTAATGAAATAAACATGAACCTCCCATGAACTGGCCCCTATAATTTACCTATCATGCTTAGACTACATGAACTAAGTTATAAAAAGAGCCTTAATTTGGCTTTTATATCTTTGATATTTAAGTATGTTGTATATCGGCTGGAAACCACTAACCTCCCTATGCACTCTTACCAGTGTGGGAAACTTGAGGTCTAACAATGCCACGTATAGAATGTTTAATAATCAAAGCAATAATAGCTTTTGATTTTTGATATCAATGCTAGTAACTAATCTTAAACTTGGATGTGGTATTTTATATCCCATGCCTGGCTGTGTATTTATATTTAATTCTAGGTTTCTTTTAATATGCCGGGGACCTCTTTTGACTGTCATTCCGAGAGGGCGCTTAGGTCTGTTTCGGTCCATAATGGGGCTACATAAGAGAAACATTAAGTTGATATGAATAAGAGACATGGGATATGATTTAGACATCCTTATTTAATATTCTTTAACTTCATTTGCTATTACACTTCAGATGTCATTAAGAATTCCAGCACTATCCCTTTACTTATACTGTTTAGACAAAAACAAAACACGATAGAACCCCAGCATGCTTCTGAGTTAATGAAAAACTCATAATTAATTGAATTTGAAAATGTTCATAATCAATTGAACAAATGGACTATTCCTAGGGTTCAACCCAAAACAATTTATAGATCTAAATGCTATGATCTCAATCCTAGTATGGCAATCAAAACAATGGAACAGACTGTAAGCATGGATTCTCAAGATGAGATAATCAAGCTGTTAGATCCACGTGATCTACACAATCATCTAAAAACTTATAAGTTTATCCACATAGGTTTAATTCAAGTTATTTTTAATCCCTTAACCTTATTAGGTATGAATGCATGTTTACAAGCAACCCTTAGGGATGCTAGATGCCTAGATTATAAAGCATCAATCATGGGTGCTATTGAGACAAGTCTTTGTCATTGACCTGTCTATTTTGATTTGTATCCCAATCTTAGCCTCTCTTTAACTGACCCTAATTTATATGAAGCAGTTAATCTTCGATTTCAAACCAGAGGATATAATTTCCTCCCTGGTTTAGAAACCGTAGCATTAATCTATAGGATCTATTATAAAGTAATGAATACTATAACCCCTAACGTTAAAAGATCTAGCCCTCATGGGACAATTGTCCTAATTGAGACTAATATGGCTACAAAATCCAATGTGACTACTCCTAGATTAATATCTTGGGATGAAATTGATTTTCCTACAGCCTGGAGTATCCCTAATGCTATTCCTCATAGGCCAAGCATCCATCATACCCTTGATAACATCATATAATATAATTATGGTAAAGTTATTCTTAACCTCCAAAAACCTGCCATAAGTCTTCCCAGATCTCAATCTGGTAGAAGCTGAAAACCCCCATATCAGGTTTCCATTCCATCCTCTTCGAGACATTCTATATCTGAGGTACCTATGAAGGATGAAATCATTCCTCCAGTTGAAAGAATTAATCTTGAAGGAGTCCAATTATCGGACCAGCAAATTCCTCATGCAATCTATACTAATCCTAAAATGAGAGATTCTCCTACTGCATCGGAAATGAATTTCCAATCCTAAAGGTTTTGAATGGATTTAAAACCTAAAGAATTTAAAATAAATAGAAAATCTATTAATGATGAGCTCTATTACCCTAATTGGAGGGGATGTCCCACCAGTGTCCTAAGGACGGGAGGACCCTTATAATATTTTTTTTTATGAATAATAAAGATATTATAAATAGAGAGAAAAATGTACATAGCTATTAAGCCATAACGAAGTGGAGGACCCTTATAACTTATTATAGACACATGTTTTAATCTTCTAAAAGTAATAATAATAATAATAATAATGTTTATAAAAGCATCTTGGTATTATTTTAACCTATTAAGAAATTAAGAATAACATAGTCATAAATCAAGAATTTTTACTTGAAACAGTAGCACTAGTAGACTCTGGTGCAGACTTAAATTGTACAAAAGAATGATTAGTTCCTACAAAATATTTGGACAAAACAACACAAAAATTAAACATTGCTTCAGGACAAAAATTAAACATTTCCTTCAAATTATCACAACCACATATATGTAACCAAATAATTTGTATCTCATCCCCTTTTATATTAGTTAAAAATTTGTCGCATGGAGTAATATTAGGCACCCTTTTTTTAACAATGATACAACCATTCATTGTTGACACCAAAGACTTCATACTAATACTCTAGGACCCTACTCACATTTGAGTTTATTGATAATCCACATGCCAAAATCTTACAAAATATAAAAGAATCAATAAATTGTAAAGAAAAATTTCTATCCCATTTAAAAGAAGATGTTCATTACAACAAAATAATATAGAAACTCAATACACAAGAAGTGCAAAAACAAATTTCATTATTCCAAAATTAATTATCTAAAGAAGTTTGCTAAAATCTACCAAATACATTTTGGAAAAGAAATAAACATATTGCCACTCTACCATACATTAAGGAATTTAATGAAATAAACATCCCTTCTAAGACTCAACCAATTCAGATGAATAAAGAATTAATAATTCATTGCAAAAAAAAAATGATGAACTTCTCAATAAAAAATTAATTAGACCCAATTATGCTCCATGGAATTGTTCTGCTTTCTATGTCCATAAAGCTGCAGAAATTGAATGAGGTGTCCCTCATCTGGTCATTAATTATAAACCTCTTAATAAAGTAAACAATATCTTTTAAATTGATTAAATAAAGCTAATATATTTTCTAAATTTGATCTCAAATCAGGGTTTTGGCAAATACAAATATGCGAACAAAATAGATATAAAACAGTTTTTTCTGTCCCCTTTGGCTATTATGAATTGAATATAATTCCTTTTGGTCTAAAAAATGCTCCATCAGAGTTTCAACATATAATGAATGATATTTTCAATAATGACTAACATTTCGTTACAGTCTATATTGATGATATTTTGGTTTTCTCTAACTCAATTGAATTACACTGGAAACATTTAAGAATATTTTCTCACGTCATAAAAATCAATGGATTAGTAATATTAGCTAAAAAAACCAAATTATTTCAAACCAAAGTCCAATTTTTAGGGCATTATATATATATATATATATATATCAATCCACCATACATCCAATTGAAAGAGCTTTGGAATTTGCTGATGAATTTCCCGATGAAATAAAAGATAAAAAATAATTACAGAGATTTCTTGGCAGTCTTAATTATGTATCAAATTTCTATAAAATCCTAGCGATAGATTCTAACCACTATATGATAGATTAAAAAAGAATCCTCCTCTATGGACTGATATACATACCAAAGTTGTTCAACAAATCAAAACTCATACCAAGGTCTTAGCATGTTTAAATATTGCTGATCCTAATGCTTTTAAAATAGTTGAAACCGATGATTCTGATTATGGTTTCAGAGGAATACTGAAACAAGTCAATCCAAAGAATAACAATATACAATTGGTTAAATTTACTTATGGAACTTGAAAACCTTCTCAAACAAAATACACTACAACCCGAAAATAAATTCTTTCAATTGTTCATTGTATTGAAAAATTTCAAAGTGATTTACCCAACCAAGAATTTTTATTACAAATCAATTGCAAAGCTGCAAAAGATGTTTTAGAGAAAGATGTAAAAAACCGATTTCAAAACAAATCTTTGCCCGATGGCAAGCAATCTTATCTATTTTTGATTTTCAAATCGAGCATATTAAAGGTGATTCAAATTCTCTCCATGACTTTTTGACTCGAGAATTTTTGCAAGGAAAAATGATGAACAAAAATAGCCGAGGCAAACAAGTCATTGAAGATTCTTCTTCCAAAAGTCCATCATATAAAGTAGCTATCATTGGTAGATCATCACCATTTATCAATTATCCCCGATATGATATTCCTATTAGTGGTAATACTCAAAAAGCATTACAAGATGAAGACAATAAGGATAGCAAATATGCTCCTAAAGGCACAGTCAATATCATCGCAATTGAATGTAATGAAATTGATATGCCAGCTAATAATATTGCTACTCAATATTTTCTACCAAATTCTCATTTTCCATTTGATGGACCCAAAAATCGTCAATTCTATGAATCCATCCTCACCAAATCTAAATCAGTTCTCATCACCCATTCCCAAAATCCTCGTGACTCCCCTACTTTCGCTTACTCAAAATTTCAAATCCTCAATATTATTTCCAAGCAACAATTAGGAGATACATATATCAATAGTTTGAAATTTGTCTATCAACACCAAAAGCGAAGACCATATTCATACTGGGGTTATATTAAGGCTTGGGAAATATTGTCTCCTTTATCAGAATAAATATTTTAAACATTCCTGGTTTTATTATTCTGTCCAGGATTCACCTCTCCATTTCAATCCTGGTTTTTCAATCGGTGGAGAAGATTTGGACCCATACCATATTTTCTTTCAAAACCTCTCATTGAAGCCTACAATATTTATTTCCATCATAATCCTAATATCAATTATGAATCTCCTTATCCCTTTCTCCATTTTATTCAAGAATTTTTTCTACCATGGATTCGTGCCTGGCAACATGTCATTGATTCCGATTGGGACTTTCCAATGCTTTCTCGCCAAATAGCTACCAGTGGTGGGTTAAATGTGATCTTGACCGTCTTTTATTTGATCAAATGATCATCCTTTATCCAAAATTCAATGAATCTACCAATGATCCTAAACTATCTCCTGATGATCCAATACTTACAATACAAAAACTAAATAAAAAATTAATTTATGATAACCCAAATATCTCTGCCACAGATCTTAAAAGAAAGATACTCGAATTATTAGATAACAAGGATAATGAATCATGCTTCTCCAAATGATCTCGATCAAGACAATGCTTTCTTTGTATGGTTAGGATCTACTTCTGTATAAAAACATGATTTATGGTTTTAATATCATGCATTTCAATAGATAGCTTAAGTGGTGTTTTGATGAAGTAAATTATTGGGTTTTGTTTGAAATTGTGTTTTAACATGTGTTTAAATTAAATATTGTTAAATTATCAAAATTTAAATATAAACTTTCAAAATTATGGGTTCCAAGCCATCGGTGGATCTGTCGGTCGGCCGACAGGTCAATCGATGGTTTTATGGGCTGGTCGGTCGACCCGTCGGTCAGCCGACCAAGGTTTCTGAGTTTTGTTTGGTTCTTGGTCATTGGCCAAGCAACTGATTAGGGGTCGGTCAACCGACAAGTCCATCGACGTCCACAGGGTATTGTTTTTTGGTCCCTGGCTGAGCAACCGAAGGTGGTCGGTCAGCTAACTAGGTCAGCAGACGGCTGTATATTGCTGTAAGTTGATCATAGGTCAACCGAAAAATATGAAAGTGCTCTGAATGACTTGAAACTTTGTATGCATACTATATTTGACATAATTAGACCAATTATAATGTTAGTTTTGCTAAATTATGAATATTTTGCATATGTGCTTTTATGTGGAAGATTTGCTATAATCGACCAACGGGTGATGTTTTGATTTTGACTTGTTTGACTCTAAATTCATTATGGACATGTTTATTATGTTAAATTACATATACACGTGTACATAAATTGTTTGTTTAGCTACTGTGAACAATTCACTTGCACCGCATGGCCTTTTGTGCATAATGACCTTGTATCGGGTCTAATGCTTTGACTTGACCCCCATAACTTCATATTGCTGGAGTTTATGAACATAATGAGAGTGATTATGATATAGAAATCGTAACAATGGTGAGGAAGTCTCGGAATGACTAAATTTCATGTGTTGATGTACTGTACATCCCAATAGACCAATTTTTGTTTACTCACAAGGTGGGGGAGGCATCCCAAAAGACTTGTGGAAAGATAATAGGTGAGGGACAATTCACATTAGTGAAGCTCAATATTTGAATCATATGAGTGAATTCTGTTAGTAGATCGGCTAGTGTATGGTTCACAAAGAAAGTTCTAAGTGATGCCTTGGGAGTTGTCCCTGTGATCGGAAATAAGTGAGGGGATTGAGATCTTTAGGTCGCAGCCTCTATAAACTATAATGCGCACATAGAATAATCTACTATTTCTGTCATGTATTGGGAATGTGTTCTAGGTGAAGCATCTTGGGTAGTATGATTAAGATCGGCTGTGGAACATACACTAATCGAATGCCAAACAACATGCATATTTGCATATCATATTATTGTGCATAGATCACATGTGGTGATTACATTTATTGTTGTATGAACATGCATTCATTCATTAATAACTTAACCAACACGTTGCATTGCACATCATTACTATGCCATATTTCACATCATGTTATTAATTGCATATTATAACTATTTTGTTTTGTCTATGGATTATCATTGGAGAATGGCATTGACCCTACTTCAATCCAAAACATTGTTTATATTCATTTATTTACTAAGCTAAGTGTAGCTTACGCTTTCTAAGCAACATATTTCATGACCGATAGAAATGGACAACAAGACTGTGGTGATCAAAATGGAGGACAAGAAGATGACGAAGACTTTAGTTAGTTTTAGATTATTGTTTGATGATTTCAATAGAATTTGTAATAGGATTAGTTGGATTTATGTTTTTAAAGACTTATTATCATTAGGACCATATTTGAGTAGTTTAATAGGATTTTGATTAAAGCACGAGACTTAAGCTTATATTTTATTTCCGTTGTTTTTTTGAATATTATTTTTAATATTACTATTTTTCAGAATATTACTTTACAATTATCTTAATAAATTCGATGGTTTGGTAAGGTATTGCTTATCCACTCACATGTTAATATAGGGTGAGAGTTAAATCTTAAATTTGGGGACTCTTATGAGATTTTCAGGTTTAGGATGTGACATACCTAGAATAAGTAAATGGAGTGATATTCAATTGCCATCACATTGGATACTAGAAAATGAAATGATACCAGAATTACCTACAAGTTATTTAGAACAAATAATCAAGCATGAAGATGGAAATGTTGAAATACAATTTTCATCTAATAGAAAAATAACAATAAGAAATTCTTCAAGATATTCTTGTTCTACTATAGCACAAACTGAATTAGAAAAGGTCCGAACACAAATTCAAGGAATAAAAACAATAGACTCCAATTTTCAACAACCAATATATAAAGTTACTACGCCAAAATCTCCAGGTGATTCAATTCATGATCATGAAATAGATTTTAATTTATTAATAATATCTGGAGAATAATTTCAAATAAATAAAGAATATCTAAGAAATGAATTTTACCATCCTAAAAACAAAGAAAATAGAAAATGGTTCTTTCAAAATTACAATCCAACACAAAGGTCTGAAATCCAACAAAAATACTATGATACACTTAACCAATATAAAATACATATCCACTTTTTTAAATGGTTTACAATTAATGCTCGAGATAAAAATCATCAAATAAATGTTACAACAAATATAAACCATAAATGGAGAACTTCTTCAGGAAAAAATGTTGAATCAATCCATCCTCCTGCAGAAGCCAATATTATCTCCGGAACTTCTGAAAACACTAAAGCTGTCTCTTTTAAAACAACACAACCTCCTAATAAAAAGATGCCTGCACAAATAGAACATTTATTACCATTATTAGAACAAAATAATTACACCAATATATATTTACAAACTATTGGTCGGCAAACTGAAAGAATAGAAAATCTACTTCAATTGAATAATAGACCACATCCCTTACAAGATAAAAATATTTCACAACCAATCCATGAAGTGAGTCCCATAGTTAAACCACTTGAATTACCTAATTTTAATCTAAAAAATTCTCCAAAAATTAGTAATGACTTTATAAATAAATTATCTGACAAATTAGCACAAATTAAAATTTCAAAATCTTCCACTTCCACCTCATCCAACGACGGTATCATGGTTATTAATGAATATAATATATCTGAACCTAATGGTAATACAATTTTAACTGAAGACAATACACATGAACAAATACAAGCCATAAATGAAAAAATAAAAAAATTCAAATGGAAACCTCAAAAAAATTACTATAATCGACCATTCTTAGTTGATACACAATACGAAGATATGGATTCATAGTGGTAAACTAGTTTTAATGGAAGCAATATATATATAATTGGAATATTGATGGTATGACTGAATATCAAATAGTTAATATAGTCCAACAAATGTTAATGTTTGCAAGAGCAACCCAAGTTGATAATAACAATTTCAATCATCAAGCAGCAGCCATGATTGCTTGCAGATTTTTCGGTCAACTGAAAGGTTGGTAGGATAATTATGTCACAACCCGAACCGGAAATTCCCTATTTCATAGGTTTTCCAGTCCAAGCGTAACCTTCATCCCGTATCTCTACGGGAGTGGCTACCCAAATTGAAACGTAAGCGGAAGTTCAAATAGTTCTAGTAAGATATAAGTAA
>JAUPMG010114976.1:0-11917 GCA_031762675.1 Pachysandra terminalis | reverse complement strand
TATTTTTGTAAATAAATGTAAAACCCATGGGTGACCATCCACACCTTGACCCATTGGATGGTGGCGACTTCAAAACCTGATCAACCTAGGGTCCACCCGACCCCGGGGCGATCACACCCTTGATCCAAGATATCAATATTGAAGAATCTCTTGTCACGAGAAATTGAAAAGCAAAGGATCTTGCCTCCCTACAACCTATCAACAAAGCACTAATGTGGCTTTGATCTTATTGCCCCCGCTATGGGATCCGATAAAGCATGAAGTATGCATGCTAAATAACCTTTGAATACTCCTCCCATCCATATTTATTTATTTTTTGATAATTGATGAATTGTATAAAAGGAGCAGAAAGCAAAGATACAAACTCTAGGCAAGAGAGAACTCAAGCCAAAGAGCGGAAAGAAAACGACACGACCAAAAACCTACACACCCAAGACCAAAATGTAAATAATATCACAATATCTCCTGCAGTCACACCTCCGTAGGAACCCCAACAGAAAGGTCATCTCCCCCCAAACCCCTCCTAGCCAAAAGCTCCGCCATCCGGTTGGCCCGATGGGACACAAGATGAAACGAGATGTTCCATTCGCGCCCTAAGGACCAGACCAACCGGACCAAATGCAGAAATCTCCAGTTACACTGTTGGACTCTCCCCAGCCAGTCAATAACGGATGCCGATGAGTTCTCCACAATCAAACTCCTATACCCCCTCTCTCTGGCATATCTTAAGCTAGTCCCGATGGCAACAAGAATAGCATGCCTCCCCTCACCTCTTGTCACAGGACCAAAGAAAACGAAGAGGATATCTCCATTGCTATCTCTAAACACACCACCCTGACCAGAAATACCAACCGCCCCCTGGGAGAAACCATCCACATTCAGCTTCACACTCCCAGCCACCGGGGGAGACCAAGCCAAAATTGCCGAAACTGAAACATTGTGGCTCACCGATAACCTGTACCACTCTCTGCGAATCCCCTCAGCTCTAGTACCACTGAACTGAGTCCTCACTGCCGCCCATGAAGTCACAGAAGTCAAGATCCCCTCAATCACACTGGAGGTCGAAGAATAGCAATCCTGAAAAATCCTCATATTACGCTCCCTCCAAATATGCCATAGGCTAGCCATGAAGACAGAACAATACAACATACGACCCCTCACAGCCAATCCGGGAAAGCTCCACTGTGCAAATAACTAACAAATACTTTGGGCATCACCCATGTCCTCCCAATGATGTCTAAGAAGAATCTCCACACCTCAGTGGCCATCGTACAGTGAAGAAAAAGGTGGTCAATCGTCTCCTCTGCCTGACGACATAAAAAGCACATTTGGGGTATATATTACCAAGTACCTACTCCGTCTCTGGAGCATGTCAGCCGTGTTAATCCGAAGAAGCAATGGCTGCAATGCAGACCACCCAAACGCCCTAACTCTAGGTGGGGCAGGAGAGGACCAAACTGACTGGGCAGAAAAGGAAGGCGGATGCCCCAGTCTATTAGATCAAAACTTATCAAAGAATGAACGACACAAAAAGACACCCTTAGGATCCGGAGTCCAGATCATAGTGTTTAAACTCGGTATCGGATCAGGTATCGTCCTGGTCCGATACCGAGTTGGATCGCCAATCCAAAACCTATCTCGGTAATTTTTTTAAAAAAATTCAGAAAAAAATATAAAATCAGATAAGAAGAGGAAGAAAGTGAAAATCCTTAAATTTCTTAACTTTCAGTTTCGTTTCTTCAAGTTGAAGGAACCCTTCCTACCAAAAAGAAAAAAATTGAAGGAACCCTTTCAGAGAAAAGAATAGGAAGAGAAGAAAAAACAATCGATCAGTACTCTCTTTCTCGAGAGAACAATATCTCGGCCGACAAGCTGAACTGGAGTTGGGAGACGAGATCCAGGTGTTCGATTAGAGAAACTGGGTACCAGTGATCTCGTCTTCTACTTCGACATCTGATTCTGACCTCAATGGTTCGTCACTTCTTCTTCTTCTTCATTTTCTTCAGAGGCTGTTGAAGTTGGTGGTGAGGAAGTTGGAAGGGCAGCAACACGCGGGTAAAGAAGCAGCAGAAAGATCTCTCTCTCTCTCTCTCTCTCCCTCAACTTCTCCATCTCTCTCTCAAAACTTCTTAGTTCTCACCGCTGGTTTTTTTTTTTTAAAGAAACTTCTCACTGCTGATTTTTTTTTAAGACTTGGACCTGACGATCCATATTGTATCGGACGATCCAACTCGCCGATTCCGAGACGGATCGTCCGGATCGGACCGAGTCAGTGTGTTTTTGGGTTTTTTGGGATCGGTTTCGGATCGGGGATCGCCCCAATCTGATGATCCCAAGTTGGATCGTCTGATCTAGACCGGGATCGGACGATCCTTTACACTTTGGTCCAGATCCTACCACTTCTGACACACAATGGTATTCCCAAGCGACTTCAAAAGGGAGGAAAGCTCACACAACTCCACATCCCTAACATTCCTACGAAGGGGAAGGTTCCAAACTAGACCAGAATCCAACCAAGAAAGGACCTCACTCACCAACGAAGACTGACACTGGACCAATCTGAAAGTTTTGGGAAACTGAGAAGTAAGAGGAACCTCCCCAAACCACAAATCATGCAACGGAAGACCCACTAGCCACCTCAAATCTGATCAAAGAGAAAAAGGAAGGGCTAAGGCCAACATAGCTTTCCACGGGCTCGCTGCCAAGACTCTAGCGTTCAGGTTCAAATCCCTCCCATTGTGCTGAGACCCATATTTACTAACAATCACCTTGCACCACAGACAATGATACTCATCATTGAATCTCCAAAGCCATTTAGCCAGAAGAGCCGAGGTCCGATCCATTGTATTACCCAAATTCAAGCCACCAAGAGACCTATCCTTACACACAATCTCCCACTTAGCCAAATGATCTCTACGTTCCCCACTACCCTCCCATAAAAACCTACGCTGTAACTTCTCGATATGAGAAGCCACAGCCCTTGGCATCCGAAAGCTCGACATATAGTACATAGGGAAGTTAGCAAGCGCAGCCTGTATGAGAGTAATTCTTCCCCCAAGGATAAATAATTTCTTTTCCACCCTGAGAGACGACGCTCAACCCTCTCAATGACCGAAACCCAAAATGCCAAAGACCTAGGGTTCCCACCCAGTGGAAGCCCAAGGTAGGTCAAAGGCCACTCTCCTACCCTACACCCAAAAGCATCAACACACTCCCCTAAAGTAGCCTCCTTCACATGAATACCAGACAACGTAGTCTTCTCTAAATTCACCTTCATACCAGACACCATCTCAAAAACCCCAAGGATGCTTTTTACCCACTTGACCTGATCAACATCCGCATCAATAAACATGATCGTATCATCAGCGAATTGGAGATGAGAGATCTCCACCTCGTACGTCCCTAAAGCCTCTAACATCACCTTACTCATAAACCAACGTAATACGTCCCTAACCAGAGAGAAAAGGAAAGGGGAAAGAGGATCACCCTGTCTAATACCCCTGGAGAATGGAATGAATCCATGGACCGAACCATTAACCAAAAAGGAGAAAGAGACATTTCGCAAGCAACCGGCAATCCACCTCCTCCATCACACCCCAAAACCTTTCCACTCCAAAATCTGGTCCAAAAAATCACATTCCACTCTATCATATGCTTTCTCCAAATCCAACTTAATAACCAGCCCTGGATTCCCCCTTCTAAATCTTTCCTCCACACGCTCCGTCACCACCAAGATGCTATCAACAATCTGCCTTCCCTCAATAAACGCACTCTGTTGCTGAGAGACCAAAGGGTCAATCACCACTCTCAGCCTAATGGATAGGACTTTGGCAATAATCTTGTAAAGGCTGGTAGTTAAAATGATTTTGGATTCACAAAGGATAGTGTATAGAAGTAATAATTCACAACCCCCTCACCTCACGACTTCCAAACCACTCTAACCGTATCAACCAAAGGTGAAGATGCAACAATCGAGGAACATCCCCTGATCACTTGAACTTCAAAGGGGAACATATCCACATTGACTAGAACCATCACTGAGTCAATCATGATCGCCTTCCTCACCCTTTTCTCCTTAAGGATTTTCCTATTCCTCTCAATCCAACAGTCCAAAGAATAGCAAAAAAAAGAGAAATTGATACATGGCCATTCCACTCTTTCCAAAGTTGGAAACTCCACTAATCCAATAACTTACTCTGGTATCACCCATACGATACCAATCATCCTCGGGAAGAAACACCAAATCTCTGTAGCGACCTCATAGTGGAGAAAAAAGTGGTTCACACTTTCACCCTGTCTCATGCATATGAAGCTGATATTGGGTAATAATGTTAAGAATTTCTTTCTCCTTTTGGAGGGCATCATACATATTGATTTTGCACAAAACTGTAGTCAAGGTGAATCCATAATATTAGGAGGAACGCAAGGTTTCCAAAACCCACAAGTAAGAAACGAGACTGAAGATAGGGATGTACAACGGGCAAGGCGGCCCACGTGTCGGCCCAGCCCGACACGATTCCCTTATCGTGTCGTTTCATGCCCTAGGTTCATGGTCCACGGCACAGGCACTGCCCAATCTGCCAAATGAAGGCCAAAGTATGGGCCCAGAACAGCACAGCAAGAATATTACTATGCCAGGCACACGCAACATGATGTATACCCCTAATTAGAAGGCATTCCCCATAGGATGAATGTGATGGAAGAAAGATATAATTGTTTACGATGAATGCAATGTTTGTTTATGATAATATATGTATATATATT
Organism: Pachysandra terminalis; assembly: GCA_031762675.1. Classification (NCBI taxonomy): domain Eukaryota; kingdom Viridiplantae; phylum Streptophyta; class Magnoliopsida; order Buxales; family Buxaceae; genus Pachysandra; species Pachysandra terminalis. Next base: position 7,153 of record JAUPMG010114976.1, on the reverse strand, counting down.
TATATTTATATATAAATATATAGATATATATACATATATCCACACTTGCCTAGATTGCAAACTTGCATGCTCATTTGATCTACCCATGACTCACTATGTGCAAAGTGGGTTCATATAGGTCTCAAGTAGTCCCATCTGGAAGATCATTTCGAGATCTTCGAACATATTCGAGGGATGTAGCTATTGTCACTTCGGCCAACACACAAGATGAAACTTTACCACCGTGAAACGGCTTTTTGCAAAAAGATGAGGGGGAAACTCTATGCTCTAAACAATATATAAGGAAATTTTAGGCAAGTTTGCAAGTATAAGAAAGGAGGCGAGTATGGCAAGTACTCCTCTTGGACAACTAAATGCAAAACCACAGCAAATCAGAGAAATTTAGAGACCAGCGATACCCACAACTTGGAGAAGAGCATCAAGCAGCCCAGGTATCTTAGCAAGTGGGGTTGCATCTCTCCGCACCTCATCCTTTTCTTTGAAAGAGAGTAATGTCAAAGAATTTAATGCCCACGTCAGCTCACTCTTTAATCCACTTTGAAGAGCCAGAACTATCCTTTTATTGTTTTGGTCTGGGAAAAAATGGTAGATCAAATTAGAAAAATTAATTGTACAAACATTAAGTGGACTATTCTAGGTGAACGGAAAATTAACTAACTATAAATTTTGGCATACTTTTGAAAATTAATTTGTCCACGAAATAAGTGATTGGCATATCAAGTTGTCCATAGAATATCCAACCAGTGCAAAAAATCATTAAAAATGAGGATTAAGATAGAGAAAATACCAGTAACTAGCTTAATAATAATCACTAAAAGTGGGGATTAAGCTAGAGAAAATGACTTGATGTAAAGAAAACACTTAATGAAACCATCTTTTTCTCTATTTGATATGTATAACATTTTCATGGCAATGATAAATAAGTAAAGGTACAAACAAAATTGCACGATGCATTCGCTTTTGGAGTGCAAATATTTGTGACAAGAACTACAGCAATAGGGGAAGAATGATATCTTTTCTTGATAATTGAGGAAAAATTTTATTTAGCAAAAGAATAAAATAAATCCACTAATTCACCAACATTAATTAGAGGACTGTAGCCAGGATGAGTATATTCACATACATAAATAAAAAGACTAGAGTCTAAAACGTATAGGGAAAGAAAGGAATACAAGTAAGGAAATTTAGCCTCAATAAGGGGATAATGTAAAGAAGATCCAATTGAGATTATTTAAGCATGTCAAACAATCACCGTGATGGTACAAGTGAGATTGCCAATAACATGACATTGCATGGCTAATGAGGACAGTTGGCTCAACTCAAGTTTCCAACCACAACTAGTTTGGGAAAGGTATTGGTCACACGGTTTAAAATAATGGCATCGATCTGAAACATGGTGTGGAATCATTTTCACATAATGAGCGGTACATTCAGGTTCACCCGTCTTGCTCATCTAATTAGTAATATGTTACTATTACTGTCAAGGGTCTGTGTTACCATCTCAATATGGGATAAGCTTCGAACCCTAAATAGAGAATGAGGCCATGTTGTTGCTCCCACTATGGATATATGTTTTTCCGCATCAAAGTTCATGGATAATCTCATTTTTTTGTCCATTACAAGCATCAGATTGTTGAGTTTATTTTTTTTTTCTTTTTCTTTGTGCGTGTGTGGACACGTAAAGTTAAACTAATATAAGATCTCGTGAAGATACTATTTGTCGTTCCATTTATGAATACTGTGAATTTCATGATTTCAACTTCTGTAATTGATTCATTGAAAAAAAATTTCAAGTAAGTATTATGCAATTATACACAAGTACTTAAAGCTCGCACAATATTCCTTCTCGGTAGAAAATTGAGGTATAGCAAGACAACAATGGAGAAAACTAGGGTTTTTTTTCGAGACTCACCAGCAAAAGAACTGTGAACTTGCAGAGATGGACCAAGCAGTGTCGACGGTGCTGCCAATTCAGCTGCGGCCGCGGAAGAGGCAGCGTTGCTTCCACTACCGAATGGACGTCCTCTTTTCGCGGCAGGAGGAGCGGCACCACCCGCCGCTCCACCAACCTTGCCCTGCTCTCTCTTCTGCATTACTCTCTTCCTCTCCCTCTCTCTCCACCTGAGTTCCTAAGGGGATGTGATTTTGTCGGGTGCGAGCTCTATATGAGATCGGCCTGAAGACTCAATTCCATCCCCACATATATTTGCGGTTTAAAAAAGGAAAAAAAAAATAGCTGGTTGTTGCAAGGTTTGAAGGATTGATCGGTCCGGTCTGGACCGTCCGGTCCGTACTGAGACCAGACCTCAACGGTCCGGTCCCAAGCCACGATATAAATATTTGAATTGTGGGGTTTTGGATCGGACCGGTATAATCAATGATGGTCTGGACCGGATGGTACAACCGATCGATACTGGTCTGAATTTTTTTGGGATTTTTTTATATAAATTTGTGAATTGGACGGTCCAAACCAATATCAATTTAATACCGGTATCATAGATATGGCAATCAGTCCAATTGGTCCAAAAAATTTTAATTTAAAATTTTAACCGATCCAACTTTTTGTACCGAAACCGATCCGGTCTCTAGTCTCGAGCCGTTAAACCTTGGGTTGTTGAATTCATTTGCAGAGTAGAGATGAGCTCAGGCTCTTTAAGGGTTTAAGTCTCGGGATCTTGGATCGAACTGGTCCCAATCGATCTCAATCTAGATCCGATCCAAAAGTTAGATCATCCTTAAAAGAAAAATGGATCAGCCGGACCGGTCTAAGCCTTGGATCGTTCACTTTATAAATTAAAAATAATAATAATAAACCTTAAATCGATTTATCCAATCACTGGACTGGAACGGCTTGGCCGGTCCGTATCGGTATCAGTTGGACCGCTCCGATCCAAAACCACTTGATAAAATAATTATATCGTGACTCGGCTTTGGATCGGACCGGCCAATCCTTGAAACCATGTGCAATTTAATAGTTCAATCGGGCGAGGTCTTGGACTTCTTATTTTTGCTCTAGATCCAAATCCGATCGACTTATGGACCGTGCCGTTATTTATGCTGGCCCGACACTGTTGAGCCGTATCTTGCTCTTGCCATCATTTAGGCACGACACGAAATCTAAGTGTTGAACGTTGTACACCCTTAGCATGCAAAGTGTTCAAATAGGCAATAAATATACTAATTATTATAAGCTCGAGTCGTCGAGCCCTGAAAGTGCTCGTACATCAAATTCTTGGGATCCAAAATCCAAATCACTTGTTTTTTTCTTAAGGTGTTACGATCCTAAATATTAAGGATTTAACCAAATAAGTTTTCATTAGTTTTAGGGTTTTTAGAACAACGGTTAGGAGTTGGTATTAGAACATGTACCACATCAAGGGTTCAAGTCACAGAGGGAGCGACCTATAGGCTATATTAAAATGCATTGGTATTATATATGAGCATGGTGCTAAGTCATTGAATGATGAGTGAAGATGCCAAATAGAGAAAGGGATACCATCATATCAATGTCAATATAATGGGATGTTGTGGACATAAGCAGGATCCTATCATAGGCGCACTCAGTTGAGTCTAGTTCAGGAGTAAAGGAAGGATAGCGCAGCAAGATGTTGTTCTCTGATGCCGGATACGAGTTCCCTTAGCCCTAGCAGGTGAGGTCTTTGTGTGTTTGTTCTCAGCTGACGAGATGGTAGGGGCCTGGAGAGATCGTCCACAGAGGCTTGGAGAGAAAGGCCGTTTCACAGGGTGCATCTTAGCGACAGGAAGACGGTGGTCCGTGCGGTGCGGGCGAATTAAAGATAGCTGTGTTGGAAGCGAGCAACTACATCTACAGAAGCACATTGGAATGTTGGAACAACGGTTAAGTTCAATGTGGTACTAAGTCATTGATTGTTGGTGGATGAGTGGAATTGCCAAATAGAAAAAGGGCTAGCATCAGGTCAATGTCAATAGAATGGGATGTTGTGGACGTTACTACACCTACAAAAGCGCGGTGGAATGTTGGAACAACAGTTAGCTAGGTTCAATGTGGTACTAAGTCATTGAATGTTGGTGGATGAGTGGAATCGCCAAATAAAGAAAGGCTACTATCGGATCAATGTTGATAGGGCCTTTGGAACAACGGTCCTCGTTTGGCATAGCTTCTTACGGGATAGGAAACCCTTCTTAGACCTAAAAGAGCTTCCTACCCAGTGCTTGGGTGTTTGGCGACACTTCTAAAAGCTGCTTTGGATGGAAGTGCTTTTTCAGGAAGTCCATTTTGGTTAAGTAAATGTGGAGCTACTTCTAAAAACTGTGTTTGCGGGAAGCAGTTAACCATGTTCTAAATTTAAGTGAAACTTTTAAAATAACAAAATCACCTTTTCACTTTTTTTACACATTCTTTAAAAAGACAAAAAATATCCACCGTGCCTAAATTTATGTACAGAACATCCCTTTATATAGCTTTTTTCACCAAATGTGAGCGTGTTGGCATTGCTTCTTTGGGCCTTGGAAATGATTCCCGAGTCTAGAAGCGCTTTAACTATACATATTAAGCAAATGTGGGCGTGTTGGCATTGCTTCTTTGGGCCTTGGAAATGATTCCCGAGTCTAGAAGCGCTTTAACTATACATATTAAGCGTTTGGTAAATATGTCCGAGAAGCAATTCCAAATGAAGCACGTCACTAAAACACTGATTCCATTGAAGCAATTGACTTCCTGCTTCTCCAAATTGCTTTTGTAGGAATCAGTTTAGTCATTTAATTGATATTTTATTGAGACTATTTTATCCTCATATTATTTTATAATATTTAATTTGCTATTTCTTAACTTCTAGACCTAAAAGTACTTCTTAAATAGGCATTTACTAAACACTATTTTTAATCGGAAACAATTTTTACAAAGATCTTCATAATAATCAATTATGAAGGAATCACTTCTCCTTTTAAAAATCAATGCCAAACATGACCGTAATTTCTAACAAACGGCTTTGATTCAAAGTCCTTGGCATTAAAACCCTTCCATTTATAAAAAGCTAAACTAGACAGGCCCTATCCCAGGCTTACGAATACGAAACAAAATGTATAATAATGTTACACCATTGCAGTAGTACATTATGCATCACAACACATCACGTGAATTCATCCCAATAAGAAAGAGAGAACAAGAGAGATGATATTTTGAGTGGTTCGATCAACTTGCCTATGCTCATGGATTCCCTCAGTGGAATGGTCTTCTACTATTGAAGTTTGTATATGTAACGATACTAAATATATACGGTCTCCAGACCTTAGTGTTGGGAAGGAGGAGGAGGGAGAAGGTATTAGTGTTTTCAATCATAATATGTTCTCTCCTACACTTACTAAGGCTGCGTTTCGTTAGCGTCAAAGTGTGTCAAAGGAAAAAAGAAAATAAAAAGAAAAATAAAGTAATGTGAAAAGAAAGTGAAAATACGTTTCTTGCTGCTGTTTGTTTGTTGCAGGAAAACTAAATGATTCTGAATGAAAATTCTACATAATGTGTTTGGTTAGCAAGAAAGTCATAAGAATCCTGAACATAATTTTCTTTTTTACCCTTCTAACATAAATCATATTTATGCTATGTTAAATATTTATTTAGCATTTTAAGCCCATAAAATATTATTATAATAATATAATTACTATAATAATAATATTATATAATAATATTATTATAATAATATATTATATTATATTGATTAAATAGTTGTAGGTGAGGGCAAAGATGAAAAAAAAAATATTATAATATTATTATATTATATTGTTTATCTTATTAATTGTTTCTTTATTAATAAGACTTTTTTTAAATTTATATATATATATATACACACGAATGTCAACTATTGTAAATAGGGTTAAAATCGAACAACGTTTATGGCTGTTTTTTTTCTTAAGAAAATTGTGGGGCCCATCATTTTTTCTTTTTCCCATGCAACCAAACACCAAAAGAAAAAAAAAAGTGGTGGGCCCCACCACTTTCCTTTTCTTTTCCCACAAGAATGACGCAAACCAAAAGTAGCTTAAAATAGATTTATATACAAAGGGTACTGATAAGGACTTGTTCACATATAATGCAAGTCCATGAACGCTTCTATATTAAAGATCAAGATCATACCACGTAATTGCATATAATCTACTATAAATAGATTATTGATCGCCACACAAATCTCTGAGTGTTCCATGCACAGGACATGTGGAGTCCCAAAACAAATTGAGATGGATGGTTAAATAAGACTATTAAAGTTTTTAAGCTCTGACCTAGATCCTCCATTTGTATTTTTTATTTTTTGGTTCTTTTTTTAATGCAATCCTCTCTTTGTTTTTTGTTTTGTTGTCTAAACCACGGGGTGTCCTCACACCCACTTGGGTGTGGGACTAATCCACGTTCAGGGTGGGATAAATTACGGTATACCCCTAGCCACGAGTGCTTTCCGTGAGATTTGAACTTCAAACTTACCTCCGGAGAGTCGGAGACGCCCACTAAAACCTAGCTTGTTACCAACTGAGCCACACATCGGTAGTTTCTTCTCTTTGTTTTAAGCCAATGTCCAAAACATGGAAAGTAATAATCTTATATTTTAAGAAAGTGACAGAGATTTTATTTTGTTCTTTTATACATTGAGTCAAAAAGTGTTTCCCACCAAGAAGGATGATGTTGCCATATTGGTCGCATCGCAAACAAGCCTCCAATAAACTTTTGATAAAAGGGACACAAGTAGGGGCTCTAAAGTAAAAAAAAATAAAGAGTAAATTATATTCACACCCCTTGGGTTTAGCATAACGACAACAAGTACCCTCAAACCTTAGCCATCGCAAACACCTCTTTTATACTTTGATAATTTGAAAGTATATTACAACAAACTCCTTCTGTTAGTAGCAATCAATAAATTAATAAAATATTTGCTCTTTTGCTTATACCTATATATTTTAAAGACAAAAATACTCTTATATCCCTTGTTTAGTGATCTTAAAAACAAACTATGTGTTTATATAGAAGATAAAAGAGAAGCTTCATAATATTGAAAATTGTGAAAACCTCAAATATCTCTTATAATCATTGAATAAATTAGGAATTTAGTTTTATATCATTTTTAACATAACAATTGATAAGAGAGGTATTATAGTCGAATAGTAAGATTCTGTTACACCCCCCCCT
>JAUPMG010114955.1:0-11918 GCA_031762675.1 Pachysandra terminalis | reverse complement strand
TACAAATTACAATGGGAGAAAATTCATAAGAATTTAAAACTTATGTCTATTATAGGAGTAGAACTCTATGATATGGTGTGTACATACATGATATAAGTTATAAGAATAACTGTGAAATTATTGTCATGAGTACCTTAGAGTCGAAGTTCCTTAAAATAACTATTTACTATGGGAATGATTATGAATTGTTTGACTAGTTTGGGCATGAGACTATATCATGAAAACTTAGAAACTCATTAAGTTAGGATTTATTTTGGGAGTTACGAAGAAATTCTAATTACTTAAGATATAAGTGTACATGCTTGATAAAACATGCATTTCTGTTTACGATCAGAATGTAGACATATCTAAGATAGGAACGGTGCTTGATCTTAGAATTAAACGGATAGGGACATAAAATTAGGCTATGTGACTACTAAACAGAAATTACGAGTAATTGACGATTGAGAAATTCTAGGGAATACCAAACATTAGTGCTGACAGAATGATGCTGAAAACTCATTGGGAGAAACACTATTTATAATGAATGTTAATATTGACAAAATTAAAATGAGAAAATTTTTAATATAGTAAAAGGAGCTAAATAAAATAGTTAAACTGTGTAATAACTAATTGCAGCTAAGAAATCAAATTTCTGAACTGACCGGAATTTGGAACTGACACGATAAATTTATGTAATTTTAAATAAAATTATGCTAAGTATTAGAGAAACATTTCTATACGAAAAATGCTAAGAATTATTTTAGAAAATTTAAGAAAATTTTTAAATTGAAAAATAAAAAAAATTGTCCTTCTGTAGATGCTTCGGTCTATCCAGTGACCTACCGAAACATTGATCGAGTGTCGATTCGGGGTGGTACCGAGAGTTTAAAAGATGAAATGAAACCCTAAAACTCCATTCATCATTCAGAGTTCTTCAAAGAAGTTCTAGGGCATCACTTAACCTCCAAGATTCATCCTTAATCTTTTGGATTCAACTTTGAAAGATTTGCCGGTAAAAATTCCCGATTCTTGTATTTTCTGATTTCATCTTGGTGAGGACAAAAAATTCCAACAAAAGGGCTAAATTCACTAAGGCTTCATCATCTAGAAGATCCTAAGCCCCACCATCTCCTCCATCCGTTGACTCCCTCGATCCCGAAGTCGAAGACTCACCTCCACCTCTGTTTGCACCTGTGCCTACCCAAGAAGAAGTGGTAGAAGAAGTAAAAGAGTATGAGGGCAAGAAGCTACTCATAGAGAAGAAGGTGGATCAAGAGGCAATTCGAGACTATGGAGTGGTGCAAGCACTGCGGGCCATAGGATGGGAGCCTCTTCTTGATTAGGGTGGTATTCCACGCCAATCTATAGTTGTGGAGATGTACTCGCACATCACCCGGACAAATTTTGATTCCATGTCCATTACTTTTGACATCTATGGCAATACGTGACGCCTCGATCTACAGTTGGTGTCAAGGTTGATGAAAGTTCCCATGAACAACGCACATTCCACCATTCCTGACCCCACTGAGGAAGAAAAGATAGAGCTCACAAAGGTGATATGCGGGAAGAGAGTGCAGTGGAACAATGATGGGTCTCTTACATCCTCCAAACTTCTTCCTAAGTTCCGCATCCTTCACAAGCTCTTCTTCACAAGTGTTTATCCTGGTTCTAGGAACCCGACGGAACTCACTCCTTACGTGGCCTCTGTACTGCACAAAGTGGCCATAGGGGCGAGACAATGCCTTTCGTCTCTGATTATATCCTGCATCATCCAGTATGTGAGAGCCAGCAGACGAGGAGATTTTCCCTTTGCATGGCTTATGTATGCGGTGGAAAAATTCTGGGGATGCCACATACCTGCCCCACGAGAGGTTATTGTAAGCCAACATTTTGGGAAGACTAGCATGTATAAGATGAAGGTGTCGGTATCAATTAGGAGAGGTCAGGCCTCTACTTCTGGAAGGCTGGTTGAAATATAAGAGGAGCCTCAGAACATTCCCCTGAGCACTATATAGAGCCTTCTTCATCATCTGCACCTCTACCATCAAGGACCATAGGGACCCGACAAGCTGCTTTGGAGTAGGAGTCTTCCAAACTCCAACAAACCGTGGAGAAAGTAATTCGGTTTTTCCAGGATATACTTAGTGGATGCAAAGACAACGATGCGATCTCGACCTCGCAGTCAGCTTCCAGATCCCGCAGGGGAAGATCTTTGTAGATTTCTTTGGCGTATCATAGTTGATAGCTTCATTTCCTTTTTAGTGACTGCATTTTCATGGCTAGTTAGCTAGCTAGTAGTTGTCCAATTGTCCGTCAAAATGGCATTCTATAATTAAAGAAGAAAGGCAGAACTTATGCAATCTTTCTTTTCCTAGTAATGAAAATTTCAGCTTCTATTTCGCATCCAAATTCCTATATTCTAATTAACAATTATAAAAAAAAAAAATAGCAAAATAAAATATATTTCTGAATAAGTATTTCGATAAACATTTTGAGGACGAAATATCCAAAAGGGGGGGAGAATGTAGTGACCCGGACCCAACTGGATTATTTAAAAAAATAATTTAATTAATTAAATAATTTACATCTTATACAGTGGGAACTTAATGAAAGACCCTACGTAGGATTGGACTAAATAAAAATTAAAAGAAATTAAGGGACAAATAATTAAATAATTGAGAAATTAATTAATGGGATGAATTTCAAATCCATATGGGCCAGAACGGAGATTAACGAATTGGGCCCAAAACCCAATTAAAACTCAATAGGACTTATACAGGTATTACACATTAAAATAAGGATAATTAAGGTATTAACCAGTATAACCAATTCTCTGCAGTTTAAATTCAAATTAAGATAATTAAAAGTTAAACAAGCCAATTGAGATAGTGTTTTAGTGGGCCAAGGAAGTGGGGGAAGAAAAGAGAGAATCTGTCTCTAACCTTTGGACATCCAAACTAGAGAGGAAGATTTTTTGATTTTGGTTGAAGAAGAAGATGAGGAGATCATATGGAAAGAAAGAGAAGGCTGAAGTGATGGAGAGAGATAGGAAAGTATAATGTAGGAAGAAGAAAGCAAGAAAGAAAGAGAGAAAGAAAGAAGAATAAAGAATGAAAGAGGAGAATAGGAGAGAAGAGAATTAGGGAAGAAAGGAAGAGACTCGATAATCCTGGGATGAAGCCCCGGAAGAACAAAAAGAAGAAGAATAGTGAAGATGAAGAGAGTGAAGAGGAAGTCAGATATGACGACCATGAGGAGGTTGATGATGATGACGATGGTTGGCTCGCAGAAGGAGACAAAGGAAAGAGAACCCTGATAAGACAAAACCTGAAAAGACAATAAAAGATAGAAGAGGGTAGAGATTACTACTGACCTGGATAAGTTAGGGGCTTTCTTTGATCTTACGGTGATTATATCCATGCATCTTATCAATGCAATAGTTACTAGTTGGTATGTATGATCTTTGAGTTAGGGCATGATATTATGTAGGATTGAGTGTTTACATGATAAGAATGCTTAAGTTTAGAATTGTTGCAATTATAATGACCACATGAGTTCTTAGGAATTATTCTGATTTTTCTAAAATAAACTCATATACGAAGATTGATTTGTGTAGAGATCACTATATGTAGTTTATACTTAAATAGATTAGGTTAGATTGATTGTTGGATGTAATTGGAGAATTATACTTGGGGTTTAGAAGCATAAAAATGCCATCTTGAGAGCATGGGCACGAAACCCTAGGTAGAAAACTGATTCTGGGTAGATTTCTACGTTCGGTAGGTACCTTTGTACGTACCGAGAAATCTACTGAACGGTTCGGTAAGAAATTTGGTGCATACCGAAACACCTACCGAGAGTTGGAAAACTCTCGGGAACATCTACCATTGCTCGGTACATACCGAGGCATCAACCGAAGCCTTTAGTGGATCCTTCGGTACATACTAAAGCATCTACCGAGCATCATGAAACACTTGGGAACATCCACCGAGATTCGGTACATACCGAACCATTGACCAAAGCCTTCGGTAGGACCTTCGGTACGTACCGAACACCTACCGAAGCCCAATGAGCTTCATATTTTGAGGGTAGATCCTTGGATGTTTTGTGCACATGCCGATGAGGTTAGTTTATGTGCAAAAGTTGTTGATATGGTCGAATGTTTAGAAGCGTACAATAAGGTTTGAAATTCAGGAATTTGGAATAATGCTGAATGAGATTTAAGGTGATTTCAATTTAAATGAGTGGACATGTGTACTGCACTACATGATAGGATCATAATAGTCAATAGTGATTGTATTGGATATAGTATGATATGTGTGATGCTTGTAGCATTCACTGATCAGGATTGTGTTTGGCCTTATGACATTGTTTGTTATGAGTGATACTGAGGTATCCATTGCCTGTATGGAAATGATTATTATTATTGTTTGATATTAGTGATGTTGGGAGCATCCATGTTATGTTTGAGTGTGGTGCTAAAACATCCACTGATAGTCAATGGGATTGACAACTTTCAGTGAATGAAGCATTATTTCGTCGGTGAATGTCCCTAAAATAATGGTCACTAGTTACTTTATTGGAGCATTATTCTGTGGGTTGGAGTCCCAACAATAATGGTTACTTTATTGGAGCATTATTCCGAGGGAGTCCCTAAAATAATGGTTATTTGATTCGAGCATTATTTTGTGTGCTAGAGTCCCTAAAATAATGGTTAATTGATTGGAGCATTATTCCGTGGGTAATTGTTAATGAATTGAATGCTTATGTTTGACTATGTCTGAAAAACCATTGCATTGCATCATTGTAGCATTCATTGTGCATAACTGCATCATGTCACATTCACCTCATTGCAGTTGATTGTTTTGATTTTGTGTGTGCATGTGTTACTTTAAGGATTGGTTGTGTTTGTGCTTTTGTTACATTGATGATTGTTTATGTGACATGGTGGGACCATGTGGATTTAGTATGTGGTAGCTTGGTGGAACCATGTCAACATACGGTGTGATAGCATGGTGGGACCATGTAATCACTGTGAACATAGTGGGTCTATGTGACTGATATGATATTTGTATTTGTTTATATTACAAGGTGGGACCATGTGTATGTGTTTGTATTGTATAGTGGGATTGTACTTTATTGATTAGCATGGTGGGACCATGTGATTGTTATTTGTGAACATAGTGGGACTATGTACTTATTATATGTTACCTTTTTTTTTTGGAAGGTAAGTTTTATTAAAAAAGGAAAATTACAAATCCCTTAGGTGAATAACACCCAACCAAATACCCCAGAAACTAGGGGCCATAAAGAACATAACCAAAGCTACACTACGGGAGGGTTACAACTATTATAAAAATCTGGGCTGGATACTCCATGTTGAGCAAATTAGTCTATTTGAGCTGTTGTCCTGCACTGACAATACTTTGGCTGCAAGTATTCTTCTGATATTATCTTTTATCTCCCCCAAAATGGCTTCTTTATCTCTGAATTGGTTCTTGAAAATTCTGGTATTTCTTTCTTGCCAAATGAGGTATATCCCTGCATTGAAACAAAGGAAAAGAATACTTCCCTTGAGACAAGACTCCCTGACCTGTTGAGCACACCAATTGACCTCCTCATGCCAAGTGAGGGCAGTCCTATCCATACCTGATAACAGCAAAAGGTTGTGCCAAATCCAAGGGGAGAATGGACATGTAAAAAATGGGTGCTCACTGCATTCAGTTGAGGAATTGCACAAGGGGCAACAAGATTGGGCAACAATACCCAATTTCAGTAGTTTATCTTGAGTCAGCAGTCTTCCTCTTAGAGCAAGCCAAGGGATGAACCTGAATTTGGGTACAGCTTCTTTGAACCAAATCAGATTAGCCCAAACCACAGGTTGGTTGTGGCTTCTACAGAACTCCCAAGTTTCTTTGATAGTAAATTCCCCAGACTGAGCAGGATTCCAATGGAGTTTATCTTTCAGTAGGTTGTGTATGGGGATGGACTGAAGTTGATCCCATAGAATTTGGAGGCTAGTATCAGAACTGGTCACCCAATGTCTGTTAGAGATTAACTTGTTCACTTTGTCATTCAGGTTGAAACCAGCACCATGTATGCTTCTAGGGGTAAACTGAGAAATAAGAGGGTTGTTAGGGTGCTACATGTCCCACCACAGCCATATATCCATGCCATCCACAACCTTGTAGTGGCATAAAGGTTTAACTTTCTCTCTAGCTTGCAGAAATTTTCTCCAAGACCAAGAACAACTGGTGGGGACTCTAATAGCCCAAAAGCACTTTTGTTTGATGTGGCTAGCATAGACCCATTTAACCCATAGAGACTGTTTTATGCTAATTATCTGCCATATTAGCTTATATATAGCAATCTGGTTCCATTGCACAGCATTTGATATCCCTAGACCACCTTCATCTTTAGGCAGACAGATATCCTTCTAGGCTACATTACAAATTTTCTTTCTCAAATCATTCCCATCACAAAAATACAGGTAGAAGATCTGGTTCAGGGTTTTGAGAATCTTCTTGGGAAGTATGAAGTTTGTACTTCAATGGATTTGTATAGAAAAGAGTACAGATTTGATTACTTCTAACCTGCCACCATAACTGAGGGCCTTGAATTTCCAGCTCTGTGCTCTTTTGGATGTTTTCTTAATAAGCTCTTTGCAATCCTTGGCTTTGAGTCTTAAGGAGATCAGAGGAACACCAAGGTATGTAATGGGTAACTTCCCTTCAGCTATGCCCCACATATTTTTAATCTGTTCAAGATTACCTTGGCTGACAGTAGATGCAAACAGCATTGATTTAGAGTTGTTGATGGAAAGCTTTGTGGTGGATTGAAATTCATCCATAGCCTCTTTTAAGATACTTGCAGATCCAGGATCTCCAACAGCAAACATGAACAAGACATCAGCAAAAGTAAGGTTGAGTGACTCTTGGAGTGGAGCACTTAGGGTAAAAGGAAAACTGCTGCCTACCAGCTCTTTTCTGTATACACCAGTCTAAATACTCCATGAGTATAGAAAACAGGTAAGGGGAAAGGGTATCCCCTTGTCTCAACCCCCTTTTACCATTGAAGAACCCATTTAGTGAACCATTAATGGATAAGGAGTAAGACACATTACTGATTAACTCCATAATCCACAATCTGAACATAAGTGGGAATTTCCAAGCTTCTAGCATTCTTTCAATAGCCTCCCACCTGACATTATCATAGGCTTTCCTAAGATCAAGTTTACATGCCACTCTAGGATTACCCCTATTAAGGTGATAGTCATTTACAAGTTCATGTGTAAGTTGAATGTTATCAGATATCAGCCTTCCTTCTGGTGCTCTCCAATGAGGTCACACAAGAGGGGTTTGAGTTTGTTAACCAGGAGTTTAGAAATACATTTGTAAATTGTGTCGACACAAGAGATGGGCCTATAGTTCTCCACAAATGTAGGATTAGGACCCCTAGGAACAAGGATCAGAGAAGTGTGGTTAACTTGTTTGAGGAGCTTACCAGAACTGAAGAACTCACTGATTGCTTGACAAAAAAGGGACCCAATGATGTCCCAGGAGGCTATGAAGAACTTAGGAGTGAATCCATCAGGCACCAGGGCTTTATCATCATTCAAGTTGAACAAGCAATCCTTAATCTCTTCATAGGAAATACCCTTCATCAGTTCAGCAGCTTGAGCTTCGGTGATTCTTTTACTAACAGTAGGGGGTCAGTTAGATTGTTCCAAGGGAAGTGGGCCTCGCCAGGGATACTCTCATGGTGGTTAAAGAAGGATTCAGCAATTTTCCCATGCTCAATAACACATTCTCCATTAGAGTTTCTGAGAAAGAGAATTTTGCTTCTGGATCTATGAATCAGCAGAGATTTATAGAAGTAACTTGAGTTGCTGTCACCCTCTTTAAGACAAATTTCTCTGGATTTGTGTCTCAACTGAGACTCAATATCTCTGAGAAGTGCATTATACAATGAAAACTTGTTTGCTTCCTCCTGGAGGAGATGATTTGCATTTCCACTCATAATATCCACTTGAAGTTTGGTAAGCTCCTCTCTAGTAGTCTGGATTCTGGTCTATAAATTAGAGAATTCAGTTTTACTCCACCACTTTAGTTTGCCTTTGAGCCTCTTTAGCTTAGACACAAGAATAAACATTGGGGTACCATCAATTTGATCAGCCCAGGTTTCTTTTACCAGCTTGATAAAATCAAGATGGCTAGTCCAATTATTATAGAACTTGAATGGACAATTACCCTTGGGGCCATCATCAAACACCCTTATCAGTATTGGTGAGTGGTCAGATACCCCCGGGGGGAGAAATTTAGCTTCAGATGCAAGAAAGCTCTGCAACATGGCTTGGTTAACCATCACCCTGTCAAGCTTACATAACATCCTTTCATTAAGTTGGCTTCCAAGAGAAATGGCAGCCCTTGTACCTTAAATCATTAATCCCCAACTGATCAATACAATCATTGAAGTCTTTTGTTGCTTGTGTGTTAATTACCCTTCCCCCCCAACTTTTCAGTGCTGAATCTGACCACATTGAAGTCTCCAAGCATGATCCAAGAAGAAGAGGGTTGGATGTGAATCAAGTCTCTCCACATACTTTTTCTCTCATTCACATTATTAGACCCATATACACAACTGATCATAATATAAGAGTTGGTTGCTTTGATTGTGAGCAAGCCATGAACTACTTGACAAGAGCTGAATGTAGGTGTGAATTCCACTTCACTAGTATTCCAGCAGATCCAAATTCTGCCTTTATCAGATGTAGGGTAGAGGCAATGCTATTTAGGATGTGTACTGCATTTGTAACTCTAACCTTTGTTTCAACTAAAGCAAACAAACCAGGAGAGTAATTGGAGATAAGGCTTCTAACTTCCCTCTACTTCATTAGGTCATTCAGGCCTCTAATGTTACAGTAGAACAGCCTTAACATTTAGAAATGGTATGAGAAGGGGGACCAACTCCACTTAAGCAGTTCTCGTGTATTGAATTACTACAAGCAAGCTCATCTACGATTTCCATAGTATCCTCTCCTTCCAACATAAGGATATTAAATTGATTTGATGGAGATGCTGAGGCCTGGGGAGGTGGGTTGCTATATATCAATATCTCTTTGACAATACTGTCATGAACTTTACAATGAGCATCAATCTCACAGTTGGGATTATTAGTATTATTTGTATGTCCCTCCTGCACATTACTTGAGTTACTCATTTCAGTCCTACCACAATTAGTGGAAAGGTTATGAGGCACCTGGTTAATTGGTTCAGAACTATGATCCTCACTAGTCTTAGTATGACCTGTTGCATCTTCCTTGGCAGAAGGTGGAGTGGCCATATGTTCAACCTCAAGGTTGTTGTCAAAGTTCACCATTCTCCTAGTGGGTACCCACTGCTTGGGGACTTTAGCTAATAGAGGGCATGTCTTGGTCCCATGACAAAAACATTTACATTTGGTGCATAATTGTGGTTTCCATAGATACTCAACATCAATGTCAACAAGATCCTCCACCAAGGGGCTACCTGAGATATTGAGAGAAATGTTACTAGGAAGGACAGATTCAGTATTGATCTCCACACAAACCTTAGCATAATTCATCATAGATCTGTTCTTTGTAGCTGTGTCAACATTTAGGGGGTACCCCACAGCACTTGCCACATAACTAATCCCCTTCAAGGTCCAAATTTCAGGTGGAATATTGAAGAGCATGATCCAAATGGGTACTGTATTAAGGCTTTCTTTGAGAAGAAGCATATTTGGTCTCCATTCTCGAAGGGTAAGGAGCTTACCTACGAAATGCCAAGGCCCTAATGCCAGAATTTTATTTCTTGTCTCCTTGCTAGAGAATCTGAAGAAATACAATCCATTATTGTTTGCAGTAACCTCAACCGTACTGAACTTACCCCAAAGTTATTGGGCAAAGGATTTAACAACATTCAGAGGTAATCTTCTGTCCAGGAAGTGGCCAACCAAAGTGCTTGCCCATAAGGCAACACCCGCATCAATAACACCCAAGGAGGACAAACCAATACCCTACCATCTTTGATAGAAGGAGGGAAATATGATAATTGTGTGCAAGAGGGGGGGGCTGATTCAGCAAAAAGGCTGGACCAAGTACGAGGGCCAGGCAAACCGGAGGGGTGATGGGGTGTTATGTTGCTTGAGGGAATGGAATAGTTTACAGCAAGGCTAGCTGGTATGTTAGCAACAGGGGGAGTCAAACAAGGAACCTGGTTTGACAGGTGTAGGGGTGCAGAAGAGCCTAGTGCAGGTTTAGAGCCAAAACAGGGCGAAGGCAGACCTCTGTTCTCCTCGGCTATCTCAATAGTTTCCAAACTAGGAAATAGAGTAGGATAAGACAGAATGCCATTTCCAGCATTAGTCTGGACAAACGGCAACTGGATCAGGGGGCGGGATAAGATGCGCCAGATGTCAGGCTACCCTTCTCCACGGCTACTCTGGCAGGTACCAGTTTAGGACAAGGAGCAAGTTGTGGCAGCGACCCAAAAGCAGCATTACTCTTGGACAGGACACCATACTCGACGACAGGGGATACCCCCACAATTTGGCGGGAATTTGAATGAATATGAAAAACAGCTAGGTCGAACGAAGAATGACCCGACCCGGATCCGGGGGAACCAGAATGAGCAGAGAGAAAACCTGATGCACTCAGACCCACCTTGCCGAAGCGGGGGGAAGCGACCAGAGGAGGAGGGGTCGCAGAAGTAGAACAATGCAAGGGAGTGGTACCCTGATCCAAGAGAGAAGACTGAGAGGGAGGATGAGAGGAACGAATTACAAGTGCGGAGGAGGGAGGGGGAGAGCAGGCTAGAGATACTAGAAAGGGCAGGAGAGGCCTGATGAGAGGGTGAATGAGAGAGAGAGAGACACTGAAAGGAGAGAGGGAACTGAAGGCAGGACCGCACGGAGGGGGGTGGAGAAACAAGACTACCAAGACCAGGACCAGGTGCGAGGAAAGGAGGGTGGTGGGGGAGGAAGGGGCAAACAAGGGAGAGCTGAACAAGCAGCTCGGGTGAGAGTCCTGGATGAGGAAGACCCCAAACACAGTTTCAATGAGGGTGCAGGAGAGGAGGCCTTACGGACTTTCCTCCCCATGGGAGGCAGTTAAAAGGAAAGGAAAGGAAAGGAAAACAGGGGAGGCAGATCAGCTCCGGCACTAGCAGTGCGCCGGAGAGGAGGAACAAAGGAGGATCAAAGGAGGAACAAAGGAGGAAATGATTGTTCTTTGTGAACATAGTGGGACTATGTATTTATTATATTTTACTTATGTATTGTATACATGGTGGGACCATGGGATGATTGTTTGTGCACATAGTAGAACTATGTATTTGTTTGTGAGGTATGATGGGACCATATTGATATTTCTTAGGTTACGCACAGTGAGACTATGTGGTTGATGTGATGTACATGATGGGATCATATAGGATGAGTTTGGATATATAGTAGGACTATGAGGATTAGGTTGAATGCATGATGGGATCATGTGTACCCTATGATTTATCATAGTGGGACCATGTGAACTACTCAAATGATATGATTTGACTTACTATGGGTTCTCAGAATGAATTGAGATTATCAAGTTACATGTTATATATTTACTAAATATGTGAGATTTAGTATGATGATAAGCATGCTAATACATTTGACTGTGATATTATTTGTTGAATGAACTTGCATGAATTAATTCTGTTGTTTTGTATGCATGCAGATAAACATTGTAATTTCATCGAATTTCTCTACGAAGCTTCGGCTGATCTTTTTGTTGAAACAGGTAATCAGTTCGATTGACTTGGTTTCTTGGAGTGGAGATTTATTTCCGTTCAGATACTTCATGGATGATGTTTATTTCATTAACTTTGTTTTGCCCCACTGGGGCAGGAATTGTAATAACATAGTTAGATTACTTTGGA
>JAUPMG010114944.1:0-11918 GCA_031762675.1 Pachysandra terminalis | reverse complement strand
TAAAAAGTTAGTAAAAATTATAGAAAAAAAAAACAGCAGCTTATTCTTTGCATAATTATATTTTGTAAATTGCAAAATTCAAATAAAATATTAAATAAATATTAAAAAAATATATTAAAAATTATAACAAATATTTATGCTCTTGTTGCTTAAATGGATGTATTACTTTTTGTACAACTGGAATTGGCAGCTCGACATTAAGACATCAACCCTAACCCCCCTCAACTAATGTTCTTGATTAAGGGAGTTCTTTTTTTTTTTTTTTCATAATTTGATGTATTTAGGTGTATTTAGGCCTCAATTATGCTCATCTAGGAATTGGGATCAAACTTCCATAAAAAAACTAAGATTTCCCTCAATTTCCCTACATTTCCCATTTTCCCCCTAGATGTCGCAGGACATGGCCCTGCGACATGTCTTGCGACATCGACATTGCAAACCTTGCCACCAATTTAGCATTTGAGCTCCCCACGAGTAAGGCACACCATATTCCTAAAAGGGCTTTCAACCAAGATAGGCTGGCCCTTTTAGATTTCATTCTAAGAAATTCGATAGATTGAACACCACTTAATTAAAAAGAGAGATAGAGAGAGATAGAGAGAGAGAGAGAGAGAGAGAGAGAGAGAGAGAGAGAACTACAAGAAACTACAAAAACTACAAACAACCTCCGTGAATAGACTCTTTCTCCCAGTCCAAATATTACAAAGGCCAATGACATATCTTAGGCCTACATCAATACACTGTCTCCTTGAATTGGATCTCTTTCAAACATATCTGAAGTCCTCTCACCACCTTCAACGTCTTGATCAATTACCTATTTACCCTCACGGAGCCTGCCACCTGTCCTTCAAGAAATTTCAATTTGAATTTAAATTTTGGATTCTGAAATGTTTCTTCGTTCACCGATACTTGCACATGTGGGCTATTGTTTATGTGAGCATTAAAATCAAAAAGCCCACTTGACCCAGCAGGCCATGCTTGATCATTTTCAATCTCCCTGTAACTTCAGCAACGTCACCTCCTACCCTACAAAGTAGTTTTGATTCCAAGATTCTGGTACTGAAAAGAATCGTGGATTAGATTCCATCCAAATGTCGCATTCATAAAGCTCAAGACCATATCCAATCAATATTAATGATGGTGAATTCACTCCTGCACCAGTACATGCCACCATTGGAGATCCAAACCTTCGTCAGTCATTAAATCCACCCAAACATGCTCACCACACCCTTCCCCTATCAACTGAATACTCTATCATGCCAAATATACAGTGGGAGTCCAAAAACCCTCACCCATGAAAATTCCAGCAAGCGTACACCACTCCAGTAGCCTATTGACCCACCTCACACATCCAATTCCAAATACACATAAAAAGGTCCCATGAACCAAGACCCTCTTGCAAGATACAGTTTGCTCTGACACGGACAGTGATGAATTGAAAAAAGTCATTAGCCATCTTCTGTACCTTAAACTGCCCCACCACATCCCATGCCTCCCAAGTCTAAGTCACAATCTTGTCAAAATCAGCTGGATCACCCTCAAAACTTACAAACCAGACAATAACTTAAGGATAATATTCTCTTTAAAACCACAATTTCATCAACTAGAATCCTTCTTTTTCTTCTCCATCTATCTTATACAGCTAGCAAATTAGTCTATGCTAGCTGATTCCGGAAGCAAACCATGGTGATTTTGGGTCCACCAACAAGCCAAGACCCCTTGAATAGCAGCTTCACAATAATTTGGAAGCTTAAATGTAATTGTGTTTGGGACTTTTTCCCTCTACAAAGTCTTAGAGAACTTCTCAGAATAACCGGCCTTCCTCTGGTCATTTGAAAAGCTTGGTTTACCTGGTGGCTAGATCCTAGTCTCCAGAATGAAGTATTCTGCAGAAGATTCCACCATTCCACCCTAATACCCTCAAGGAAGGTCAACGTCTTCGATTTCTTCTAAAAGTTGATTTCAGATATTCGAATAAAGCTACCTCCCCACTTTTGCTGTTTCACAGCTAATAAAGAACGACCCCTCTTCTAATAAGACCCAACATCCCAATTTGTTTTTTATAATTTACGAGATTTTATAAATTATCAAGTAGAAGGTAATACAAACTAAAGCTGTCCGCAATGGACAACCAACAAAATTAGTATACTACAAGCATCAAACTAATAAAAACAAAACAGAAACACGGCCCCAATGCTAGACAATAACTACATCCCTCACACTCCTCGTAACATCTCCTCCAAAGGTATCCCAAAAAATAGAGCATCCCGCCTAGCCCCTACTCTCACTAAAATATCTGCCATTGCATTCCCCAATCGCGGAATGTGTGAGGAAGATGTGACCACACCCTAGGCCAAGAATCTCATCTTCCTCAAATAATGCCAAAATCTCCAAGGACAATGTCACCCATCTGCCATCCAAGAGGTAACTACAGCCAAATCTCCTGCAATCTGTAAATCATCTACCCCAATCTCCTTGCCTCTCTCAGGCCTGTTAGAAATGCTAGAATCTCTACCCTTGTTGAGTCCCCCTCCCCAATCGACCCCGAATATGCATGTATGATCAAACTGTCAGAATCTCTAAAGACTTCACTCGACCAGGGTTTCCCAAAGACAAACCATCAAAATTGACTTTTGCCAACTCTGGAGGGCACCTCCATATGACATTCTACTTCATCAGACATGGAGAAGAAACTGCAATAAAGGCCAAATCTCTAATTATAATATCAAATTGTATATCCCTGGACTCCAGTCTGACTACCACCCATGATGCAACCATAAAGATAATCGATTCTATAACTGACCGAACACTTCTACTCCGATCCTCAAAGATCCTCCTATTCCTTTCTACACAAATTGCCCACAAAATCACAAGAAAGACAGTCCCATGTATCATCTTACCCCTCTTTCCCAAATCAAAACCTCTCCATTGATCAAACAGCAGATCAACCTTACCAGGCATCACCAATCGAAACCTGCAGGCCTCAGCATCCATACCTCACTAACAAAACTCCAATCAACAAAAATATGATCAATCGACTCCCCCTGCGCTCTGCACATCAAGCACATGTGTGGAAAGAGAGCAAAACCTGGTCTCCTTTTTTGAAGCATATCACACATATTGATCTTGTACAGCAAGGAGGTCCAAACAAAGGCTCTAAATCTAAGGGGGCACCCATCTTCCACAATCTGGAACTAGTAAAAGGGAGGAAGACTTGCCAACCATAACCCCTTAACACACCCAAAATGGATTTTGTGGTGAAACATCACTATGATGAAGGGACCAGACTCTTAAGTCCGGCAGACTGGGATCGATAAAGACAGGTTCAAGGAACTCAAAGAAACCACCCAAGTTGCTACCTTCAACCGGTTTAAATCCCATCTGAAGGCGAGATTCCAGACCAAGCCCTCTGTCAACCATGAAAGAACATCGGAAACTAAGGCATTTTTCCCTGACAACCAGAAAAAATCTAGGAAAACAAGAACAAAAAGAAGGTCCCACCACAATAGATCATGCCAAAAAGGGTATGACGACCATTCCCCACCCCAAAACGTAAGTAGGGAAAGAAAAGATACAATTTCAGATATAGCTTTCATGGACTCATGCTATACATCCTGGCATTTCATTTCACATCCCATCCATTGTCTTCGATGCCATACTTGCTAGTTATTACCTTGTACCAGAGAGCATTCTTGTCAATACTGAATCTCCATAGCCACTTACCCAAGAGTGCGGAGTTCATTGCAAAAAAGTTTCTCATATTTAGGCCCCCTCCCTCCTTACGTTTGAATACTTCCTTCCAGTTGAATAATGGTCCTTTCATCTACTTCCTTCCCAAAGAAAGTCCCTCTGAATTTTTTCAATCAATGTAACCACCTTTACTTGGGCTTTGAATAAGGAGAGGTAGTAGACGGCAGATTATTCAAAGCAGATTGGATAAGAGTGATCCTTCCTGCTAAAGAGAGATAGTTCCTCTTCCAAGTAGCCAACCTCTTCTCAAGCTTTTCAATGAAAAGAGACCAAAACTCTAAAGAATTAGCACATCGACCTAGTTGAAGGCCTAGGTACCTAATTGGCAATTCCGCTACCCCAAGGCCTAAATACTCGGCAAATTGACGGACCCTCTCTGACCTCACATGAATACCAGAAATGGATGCGTTCTCCAAGTTCACTTTAAGGCCCGATACCATCTCAAAACACCTAAGAATCGACTTCACCCAATACGGATGCCCTTCTATCTCCTAAAAAAAATGATCGTGTCGCCCGCATACTAAAGATGGGACACTGAAAATCTATCTCTACCCACCACAAATCCTGAAATAAGACCCAACTCCTCCACTCTAACTTCTAATATAAAGCAACTGAGAACATCACCTACCAAAGTAACGAGGAGAGGAGACAAAGGATCCCCACGACGAATCCCCATAAATACGCTATAATGCCCTTTGACACATCCATTAAAAATGAAGGCAAAAGACACATTCCTAATGCCACCATCCATCCATTTGGATCCAAAACCTTTCCATTTGAGTACAGAATCAAGGAGATTCCAATAAACCATATCATAAGATTTTTCCCAATCTAGCTTACACATGATACCCGAACAACCAGATTGATGTCTTTCATACACTACTTCATTTGCAATCAGTACACTATCTAGGATTTGTCTACCCTCAACAAATGCACTTTGATTCAGGGGCACCACCTCTACAATCACCTTCTTATGCCTCAGGGCCAACATCCCGATATCAGAACTCTTTTTCAACACATTGCATTCCTTTCACTAGCCACGAAGCTTCTTCTTCCAACATGATCGTTGAAGAAGAGAAACCTCCACCCCTTTCAATCACTCTCAATCATTCATCCGAATCCTGCTTCCATAGATTAAATCTGTATTTTTTCCAGTGCACCTCCAGAAAATGTCTCTCCATATTCCTCTTTTTCCTTTTCCACTTTTTTTTTATTTCTATCTTTTTACGGTTTTCTTTCCTTCCCCTTTTTGTTCACTCACTGTAATCTCCAGAAGATAACTTGTACTCCATTATAGCTCCGGCAATCTACATCAGTTCCGTCAATGCAATCCTCTTCGAAACAGTGGGATCTACACGAATAGATTCCAATAAATGATATTAATACAATATCTATCTCACTAATCTACCAGAAGTCAGCAATATCATTCTCAAAGGTTTTAATCAGATCTTCAAGCATAATACCATCCATTGAATGATATTAATACAATATTATATCGAGAATGATTCATTTTCTATGAATACATTAGATATAAATCACCCCTATCAGTCCTAGTTAGGAATAATGCCTTTAAATATACTAACACTTCTTCAGAGTAACCTGCCATTCCTTTAGGAACCCAACTTCTTCCACCCTTTCAATATTAAGTCTCCTCAAGGAAATAAATTTTTTGCTCTATTGGACTGAAATTATGCGGTTCCATTAATTTAGCTTGATCTTAAATCCTGAAGATAACCATCTAACCAACACTTGCTCATTATAATTGGCTATTACTGCATTGGTAAGTCAATAACGTTAATTAACAAGTATCAGAAGAGTGTTATTTTTTAAATCAACCATATTTCTGTTTAGAGAAATCAATATTCCAAAACTGACTAAAATGATTGCACTGAATTTTGTCATCTGTTTAACAGTTTGTTATCTGATAAAACATCCCAAAGTAAAAGGATACCAGGCAAAATGTACAACACTTTCAAGCAGAAAATGTATCTATACATTATGTTGAAAAACTGAAACTGTATACATATAAATAGGGTGATGTTAATTGCCAAACCTATTTTGGCTACTGCTACACGTTATTAATGTCTTAGATAATGTTACCACCATTCAAGAAAGGTGCTATAGCATTTAATTGGTGTGGAATCAACCAAAATGGTTTTGGCAATGGTACTCCCTGTATATACATATATGAAATAGCTACTTTCAAAGTAATAACTCTCACAGATGATATGATAAATGTACCAGAAAAAAATAAATAAATAAAAAGACAAAACAAAGAATTGGTAACCTGCGTGGTTTTCCCGCATCCAGTCTCACCTGATATGAGCACCACCTGCTTTGAAACATGAAACAAATAATGAGTTCTAAAAAATGTCATCGAACACCAACCACTATCTCAGCCTCAGATTTAAAGCATCAAGGAGAATCTACATCTCTACTAATAATAAAAACACCAACTACTTATGTGTTATTCCAATTTTACATACCGAAAATACCCCTTATTTGAGAGGGATCCTTTAATCATTGGTTTTATTTGGGAATCTCGAATAAATAATAGTGTTACCTAAATTTACAACACCTTGTATCCTATTAAAGTTCGAAGTCATGTAGAAAAATCTTATTAAAAGAAGAAGAAGAAAAAAGAGGATAATTCAAAAATTCATCACTTTTAACTAGACCCATAAAATATTGATATGCTTTCTTTTTTTAAATCCTAGGCACACACACCAAAAAAAAAAAAAAACTACTAATATCCATGGGTAGAAAGACCTAAAAATACTAGGTAACATCAAAAATACCTTCTAAAACAACAATAAAAAATCCATTAGAAACCAAATACAGATCTCCCTACATAATTTTAATTCTGCAATTCTCTAATAGTATAAAATTCTTTTAATGTTCTAAAAGTTAATCTCAAGAAAATAAAATACATATTACATATAATAATGATTTTAAATTATTAATGCTATTAAAATTTTATTTTTTAGTAATTAAAAATACATATTAAAAGAATTACCTTTTCCATTTTTTCTAGCAAACAAAAATTGTCGATTTTTTCCTCCTTTGTCATGACTAAAACACCCTTTGAGAAGAAAAATATTAACAACATATTTAAAGATCTTCTTTAATACTTCAAAGGGTATTATAAAAATTTTAGTAATTAACAAACTCCAGAAATAATATTGAATGAGAACCAAAAAATCTCATTAAATTTATTAAATCTTCTATTTTAATTAGGATCTAAAATAAACAAGATTCTACATTACACTTTACAAAAAATACCCTATTACTTTTATAATAAATAAGTTTTATTTTAGGAATAATAACGTTATCAAAATTCCTATAAAAGATTATCTAAATACAAAGAGACAAAATCAAGAATAAAGAGTTCACTTTCTTTCAGGAGTAGAGTGCCCAGATAAATGTATAGTTACAGACAAAAAACAGAAGTACACACACACATAAACAACATCTACACTCCCACACAAATACCTATATATAAACAACATGACATGCGAAAATATAAAAGAACCTGGTGAGACTCTAATGTTGATGTAATGACATCTTTGAAGGATGAAATTGGAAGCTTAGATCTCTTCTCGGCAATCTGCATGCATAAAGTCACAGTGAATCTTCATTCCAAACCTAATTTGAACAGATATCAATGGCGTCTGTGCAAGTACATTCTCATGACGGAAAATCAAAATTAAGAGTATGATGTGACACCAAAGGAAGTGTGTAACTTTCCAAATAAAATGTGGTTGGTGGAGAAAACCTGTTTCAAGTTTGGTGTCTTATTCATTCTAGAAGCAAGTGATTCCACTTTCTTTGCAATGTCAACCTTGTTAATTGAAGGTTTGCAGAAACTATCATCCTTTGTCACCCGCATTTTCTCAGCCTTTCCAGTATGGTTTCCAAGCATTTCTTCATTCATCTCTCCAACATCAGGAGGATACCTTGTAAATAAATCCCGTAAAACCTCTTTTGTCTCTTCTGAAAATGTCAGATGAGTAATATTTTCCTTTTCCTTCAAGGAATTTGCATTCTTCTTTTTAGTCTTATAAACAGAAGCGCGCCGCTGATTGCCACGCCTATACAAAACCAGCATTTGTAAGAAACTAAATTCCAAAGGTCACTACATTATTAAAAAAATGACAAGCCTGTCAGTGCTCTTTCAAAAATTGAGGCTATGACATACTAATTGTATGTAAGATCACTGTCAAATCATTCAATTACAAGCTCATCATAGATCACAGTAGTCGTAAGTAATCATAAATGAAGAAAATATTGACTCACCCAGAACTTTTCGAAACCATTCCCATCTTCCTGCATAATATATGAACAACAGCACGTTCAGGATTTGTAAGATTCTCTTCAAACGTGTACACTGCATGTAAAATCCATGAAGTCAGTCTAAAATCAGCATAAAAAATTTCATAAAAGGCTCCTAGAATAATAAACCATTTATTCCTGAATTACTAAACATCGGAATGGTGGAAACCAGAAAATTAAACTTTGCAAAGTCTGGTTCCAAAATGCATAAGGAATAACTCACCCACTTTTTCAGAGTGGACTCAATAAAAATACATTGAAGGTGTACATTGGTGGTAAATCAACAATTTGGTGTAGAAGGTAATTTCTATTCAGTTCCCTAGGGAAAAGAAATGTTTATGTAAATGTGGCCTTAATCTTGCCTATACTTGGGAGATCATGGGCACCTCTATGACTAGCAAATTTTTTGAATTGTTATGAGAATTGAAAAGAAGCAATTTTTCTGATTGTTACAAGGTAATAACTATTCATGCTAAATAATTGATGAATATTCAATCGCAATTGAGAAGATGAATGCAGCAAGAAAGGAAAGGTTGTCCACTGTATGTCTGCTTCCAAGAGTGTTATTAACAGGTTATTCAGGGCACAACTCAACATTTGAAACACAAGAACAATATTAATATTTGTTTTTTGTAAGAGAAATTCTATTAAACAACAGCGAAGTCTCGAGACAACATTCTTTACAAGTATGACAGACAAGCATATAAGAGCATACATACATGTTCACATGTGCATTTATAATGAAAAAGCGCCAGAGGAAAGAAGATGAGGTACCCAAATCTCAATCAAAAAATAGGACTACACAACTCTTTTTTTATAAAGAGTAATGAAAAGATATTATTAAAAAAGGTCGAGTACAAAGTTTAGGTTACTCATGAAGAGTTACCTAACAAACATATACACCAAAACAGTGATGGGACATAGAAGGCAAAAGCAACATATACAAATTAACCAAGAAATAGCAAAAACTAGATACAGCAAGACAACTGTAACAAATACACATCTCCATCACTAATCTCCCAGCAGCATCTCCGCCGATGGTATCCCCAAAAAAAAACAAACACAGTCCCACCCCTTCTCTTCGCCAGCCTATCAGCCAAGTCGTTAGCATATCTCGGCACACGATGGAACAAGATGTTCAACTCATTCGCCAAGGACCTATTCAAGAGGATAAGGCGGCTGAACCACCCCTCCAAACATCAAAGGTGATAGTCAAGGGTGAAGAGAAGGCCATCTCTCTTCATCTTTTAATAATCTCTGGTATAGGACATCCCCTGAACTCCTAATATATAGAGACCTAGGATGCTACGATGCCATCACGGCATCATTCATGGTATACAAAGAGGATAGCATGTCCTCAAACACTCCCCCGTTTCTCTCCCTCCAGGCGTGCCATAAAATGGCCTAAAAAAAGAACTTGGTACATGATGCGATCCTTCAAACCTAACCCTGGAAAATTTACACTGTTCTAATATAAAACAAATGGAATCTGGTATCACCCACACCAATCTACTATAGAAAAATCCAACAGATCCCACTGGCCATCCTACAATGCAAGAACAAATGATTCATCAATTCCCCCTCATTCATATAGAGAAAGCAAAATAGAAGATGATAGAGCTAGGAACTTTCTTCACCTCTGAAGAACATCTGCATTCTGCAGTGTTAATTCTATATAAAATTGCAGTCCACACAAAGGCCTTGCTTTTGGGGGGAAGAGTGGGCTTCCGAAGCTTATGGCAAGGAAAAGACATAAGAGGGCCTCCCCATCTATACAGGCGCAAAGGATGAAGGACCAATGAGAAAACACCCCTTTGAGTTCAGAAGACCGGACCAAAACTACACATCTAAAATCCTAACCTGTCAGTTTATCAACTAGTCTAAAAAGCCTAGGAAAGCGAGCTGAAAGAGTAGAATCCCTCCACCAAAGGTCAGTCCAGAAATAAACAGAATCGCTTGACCCCACACAAACCTGACAATGGCATAAAAGGAAGAAGCAAGAACAACCACAGCTTTCCACGAACCCCCATATATTCTAACATGCTCATTGATGTCTCCATCATTATCATGAATGTCGTATTTGCTAATGATAATTCCACAGCAAAGACAATCATATTCATTACCAAAGCTACTTAGCCACCAGTGTTGCATTCATGTCCAGTGTGTTGCCCAGATTGATATCCCCTTTATCCTTCTCCCTGCACACCATCTACCATTTGACGGATGATCATTCCTAAAACCTCCCCTTTCCACAAGAAGTCCCTTGGACTTTGTCTATCAAAGTCTTGGCCACCCTACCCGAAACTCTAAATATAGGCATGTCTTGTATAGGTAAATTAGCTAAGGGTGACTACATCAAAGTGATTCTCTCTCCTAGGGATAGGTAATTGTGCTTCCAATCCCATACCAAGGTAAACAGAAGAGGTGACAATGGAACCCCTTGCCTTAAACCCCAAAATGACAGAAAATAACATAATACTAACCCATTGAGAAGGAAAGAAATACATTACTCACACATCCTCTAATCCATTTCCTCCATCCTTCACCGAAACCATTCCACTCCTAAACCAAATCGACAAACTCCCACTCCACTCTATCATAAGCCTTTTCAAAGTTTAACTTACGTTACCCACCAGCCCTGGCTCCCCAAACCTCATCCTCTTCTCCCCACATTCTTTGGCTGCTATCAACGCACTATCTAAACTCTCTCCCTTGGTTATAGCACTCTGGTTTTAAGAGACAATCAACAACATAACCTTCTTCAATCTAAAGAAAGAGAACCATAGATATAATTTGAATAGACTAGTAGTAAGGCAAACCAGTCAAAAATCCGTAATTCGGTGGTCTTGGTGTTATGTGCAAAAGGAAGGCTGAATCTGCTAACCATCTTCTCATCCATCGCGAGGTAGCCAAGGATCTTTGGTCCTTTCTTTGCGGTCTTGGTGTTATGTGGGTGCTGTCGGAGGACATGAAAAGCTTGCTTTTAGCGTGGGGGTGGAGGAGGAAGAGGACAAAACGGAGCATTTTAGGGAATCTATAACCCCATGTTGTTTGTTGGTCAATATGGAAGGAGAGAAACTACAGAGTGTTTGAGGATAAGGAGGTTCAGATTGGGGTGATTAGAAAGAGAGCAGTTGCCCTACTTTTTCAATGGGCAAGGGTACTGCCAGAATTTTGAGGAATCGATTTTGGAGAATTTGTAATTAGGTGGGGGGAGTTATAGAGGAGAAGCTAACCGAGATAGGGGAGGGTGCTTGACATTTAGTTGGAGGTCTATACTTGTAGTCTTGTACATGGATTGATTGAAATGTAAATCTGTTATTATCTTATAGTAATATTGTAGTGACCTCAACCTGGATTATTACTAAGCGTAGTTAATAAGATAATAAATAGATGATTACTATGATATAGCTTATACTTGTAAGTATATAAGTGTGTATATAAATGCCCATTTATATGAGTACCTATATAGTTTCTGAATGTAAAGATATAGCTAACTAATAATTAGGTCTGTTCAATGAAAGGAAATATTGAATCACTATATAGGAAGATCCTTGAAGTTCCCATTCACAAGTACCCTGAAACTATTTATTAGTAAGCATTCCTTAATTAAAAATAAATAAAAAGATTAGTTGGATAGGGTAAACCATATAAGGTAGTAATTACATGAGACACCTGGATTAGTTATTTAAAATAAAGGTACTAGTAATGATAGGTACGAATGACAGATGCTAATTATAGTAAATCAATATTATATATAATTATAATATCCTGAATCTTGAGTAATAACTAATTATGGCTAATAAACTACTACTACTATTGTTTTATTTGTTAAT
>JAUPMG010114923.1:0-11918 GCA_031762675.1 Pachysandra terminalis | reverse complement strand
TCTTCTTCTTCTCAACTCCAACTCTCTCTCTCCCTCTCTCTCATGAACGAATCAATCCAATGAGGATGGATAACCATCTTCCCCTTAATCTCTCCCACCTTCTCATACGGTTCTGCCAACACACCCCACGACCTGTTCAAACGCAGATAATGCGTTTGAACTCAATTTCATTTTTTTTTTTTGAATTCACATCTTAACCCCCAAGTCTCTATAATAATATAAAGACCCCCAATCACAATTAAAAGTAATAAATAATACCCTAAACTAATTAATCAAATAAACACAAGGAAAAATTACAAAATAAATACAGAAAATTAGATAATAAAAAGGGAAAAATCCTAACTAAAGAGTTTACGTCATTACAATAAAACAATAACAGCAACATATATGCAATCATTCCATCACGTCAATCATTCATACGAAAGAACTGCACTATCCAGTGATCAGCGGTCACAATCTCCACCAACACCCCGGTCCCCGACCTTTCGGTCAATATGTCTCCACATTCAATCATCCAACGTGTACAGCGTGGTTTTGTAGGATTCACAACATACTGGGCTCAATTCCCGAACCTATTTTCGTACATTTATGGATTAACACCCAGGGAGTCCTACAAAGAGAACGTTTACCCACGTACATTTAGGGAATGATCCCAAGGAGGTCTATCATACAAGACGATTACCCATATCAACCACAAGTTCCATCTCAAACCGAAGTATCCCAAACAATAGGAATTCCAGTGATAGAATCCTTCGGAAGCTATCCGGGCTCCTATTCACCCGAATAAACCGTCGAAAACCATCACAAGATTCTTCACAACAATCCATAGGTTCTCCGGTGATAACACCCTTCGGAAGCTGTCTGGGCTCCCATACACCCGAACAATCCTTAGGAAGCCATCACAGGATTCCCTTCCAATCATGTATAATAATCACATGTGAATACAACCATAAAACAATCCACAAATCAGGTCATAATCAGCATGTTTATCAAGAATTAATCATGTCGTATCATCATACAATTTTATTAATTTAATTTGGAAATGATCTAGCAACCCAAATCCATCAAATTCACAGACTGTGGCTGACCAGCGGGCTAACCGGCACACCGGTTGGCCACCGGCAGCCTAGACAGG
Source organism: Pachysandra terminalis (assembly GCA_031762675.1). Classification (NCBI taxonomy): domain Eukaryota; kingdom Viridiplantae; phylum Streptophyta; class Magnoliopsida; order Buxales; family Buxaceae; genus Pachysandra; species Pachysandra terminalis. Next base: position 10,783 of record JAUPMG010114923.1, on the reverse strand, counting down.
GAGTCAAAACCATCTTACAGGGTCACAGGGCTCACCGATAGCCCAACCAGAATGACTGTTGGCTATCGGCAGCCAAGACAGTAGCTACCCATCAAGGTCTGGGTGACCGGTGGGCTAATCGGCACACCGGTAGCCTACCGGACACCTTCTAGGCCTACCAATAGGCCATCCAGCACACCTGTAGCCTGTCGATTGCCCCTAGGTTCGCCGGTAGGCTAACCGGCACACCGGTAGCCTGTCGGTTCGCCCAGAAACTAGCAAATTCCATTTATTTTTATATTTTGAGTTTATTCCTATTTAATACGTCATTATAATATTAATTAATCATTATACAAACGTAATTGATAATTATTATCATATTAAGCAACTTTAGACATGGATCAACATAAGTACATTGGGAATCAATCTAGCATATCATAAACTCATATCAAATGATCAAACGTCACTTTCATGTTAACTGGAACAGAGTTTAATATTGATTAACATCCAGATTATTTTTAAACATGAATTCCATATTAATGACTTCTGTAATCTCATGAGAACAATAAAGAATTAGCAACTTACAGATTATGCTCTTTGATCTTAATCAGCATAAGTACATTGGGAATCAATCTACGCAGTGGAACTTGAAAATGTTATCAACGAAAGGGTAAGCAAGAAAGCTTGTGAGTAAACCCACAATAACCGGGTATTTACTCAAAAACACAAGCCAATAAATAATATGGATTTACCTGATAGACTAATTATCATAATTAAGATTTAACCCTTAAAACTTATGCATTCATTCGGTTAACTAGTATGCAGTTGTGTACTCGGTGTGTTATTATTCAATACTAACCGTCTGACAGTATTACATGATTCTAAACTTTACCAATAATATTTCTTAGTTCTATTCACCAATTATTCTCATATACATCCACATAACCTACTATTCAACATCTACTAATCCATGACTTACCATATTCTACGTTTCACATTACAGCTAATAATCACAATCTATAACATTTACTTGCTATCATTCTATTCAATCATAACACTAAAATTAGCATAGTATGGTCACCATATGTCCAGGGATGCATGGCATGCCATGAAGAGATGCAGTGGTTTGTTCATTAGATGCAATGACATGAACAATCATAATATTATCCAAACAAGATGGCTACCACAACCAAGTGAATGCAATGCATGCCGTTGATATTGTGATGTGGTATGCCCACACCAGATCCAGACTGTAACACCATGTATCACGCTCATGGATACACAGCCCCCTTTCGAGCTAAGGACACCTCGCAGATTCTGTGTACAGCACAGTTTTAAGGGACTTATAACCCCCGAGAATTCATGCCCTGCCTTTATTTCTATCGGGGACACCACCATCTAAACAGGATAGTCCAAGGGCTCATCTTCGTGAACCTCCCTCCGTGGCACGATACCCACTCACAACTACCAATCGGGTTACTAATTATATTTATATAATATGATATACATATAGGTATCTGTGGCTCTTGGGGTAGTTATTCCCTCATCGTTAAATCAATCTTTGATTTATACATATATATAATCCCCCACTGGGACACCAGAGATCTTGTCTCTCATTTGGCACTCACCATGGAATTCAAGTATCCTCACGTTATCCTTTTGGTCTTCCTCAAAAGGAGCCAAAGTAAGTCTAGGGTCTGAGTCTCCATAGGGAGCCACCATGCATGAATGGCCTTTAGATGCATGCAATTAACAATCAGCTACAAGATATGCATACGAATACTCGCAGTTGAGTAAACATCAATCATTTTAATCATGTTGTACCACAATGTTTACACATACCAGAAATAGTAAAAGGATAGCAGAAACACCCGTACTTATGTTCACATATTCATGCTTGTTTTTAAATAAAATAAATAAACAAAACCATGCGCCTTCAAGGAATTACATCATTTGCCTTATCATTGCAATACTATGCCTCATGCTCTATGTACGGTTTACATCCTCGATTACTTAAGGAAGAGCGATCATTCGCCATCACACCAACATCATTCACACACCTATGCTCAATCATTCATTGGGGATATTCCTATCTCCCCATGTCTACTCAAGGTATTCAATTCACTCTCATAAGTAGTTAACATCTACGTATGATTTGTCTGTATACTTATTTGTTACCCATTCAATCAAATGCCTTATGTACTTTATCACTTACGTGCATGAATTGTTCACATACAAATAGGTTTTGACCTCACCTCGATCAATATCTTATCACTTGATTTGAAGTTATATATTTATATATAGCATGCAACTCATTAATTCGATTTACCTCATTATATAGGGTTGAGTCTTATATCACAGTCAATTAACATCTTAGGTATTACTAGGGTACCTATGTGCACCTAATCTCACATATCATTCTACAAGTCCGAGTCTAGGTCCAGGTAGATTTCTAGGAACCACGCATGTACACCCCAGGCTATACATGTGTTCCTCTGCCTTGCCAGGCAGTCCTAAAGTCATAGTAGTGGCACCCACTGGTAGCCATCCAATCCTAAACACCAACCAACTACACACATACACCCCTTAGTCATTATCAACTACTAACACATACTCGGAGCATAAGTAATCAAAGGTCCGAGAGACAAGGTTTAGACGATAGCAGTCTAGAAATCTGACTAAGTCTGGAAAACGTTGACTTTTCACCAAAACATTTTTAGAGTCCAGAAAACAACACTTTTCTTACCGGACCTTGGACATCTAGTCTTAATATGATGTAACTAGATTTTACAAATTATTAGGGGCCTCAAAGGTTGGTTAAAAATGCCCCAACTCAAAAGCGGTATTTTTTATAAGAGTCCTGAAAATCAGAATTTGTACTAAAACCCAAGAGTTGACTTTTTATACAATCAGAATTAGGGTTTCAGACTATTTTTATTGGATTCAAATGGGGGGTTTACTTACTTACATGTAATATCCTAAGTGAATGGAGAATAAAAATACAAGGACATTTACTTAAATGATATTCAGGTAAATAAGATGCTATCTGAAAGCCATGCTGTCTTGGGGACAAGTGCTGAAGAAACCGAGCCCTGAAGGCCACGATGTACATGGTTGTCCTGAGGGAAACTGGGCCCTGAAGGCCACATTGTATATGGTTGTCCTGAGGACAAGTGCTAAAGAAACTGGACCCTGAAAGCCTCACTATACATGGTCAGTGGGTGTCATCGGTGCCACCGACCACCCCGTCGGTGGGTCCCATTTGTGGACCGACAAACCCACCAACAAAAAACCACCCTACACCTATTTTCGTCGGTGGGTCCCGTCGGTGGACCGACTGACCCACCAACAGAAACCTATACAAACCCGTCGATGGACCGACGAACCCGCCAACCAAACTCATTCCGTCGGTGGGTCCCGTTGGCGAACCGACCAAAGGTTCCCAAAATTCATCTCGTCGGTGGACCGACGAACCCGCCGACAGACGCGATTTTGGGTTTCTGAACTTCTCCAAATCTTTCTTTCATTCCTAGGTCAAACCAACACTCCAAATATGTCCAAAACACTCCATGTACATAACTAAACATATTCTAAGCATTTAAAACAATTTAAAAGGTTAATTCAACATGATCAACATTTATGTTGAGAAAATGCAAACTCTAGGTTAGGTTTACACACCAAATCCAATCTCAGCCAAACCCTCATGCAATAATAGTTATTCTAACCTCCTAAATGCTAATATTAACGCCATTAATCATCTAAAGATTATACATATCACTAGCATTTGGGTTTTTTCCCAAATACCCAAGAAATTGCAAGATTACTCACATTGGTTTTGTTGATGTCGACTGGTCTCCTCGTGCTCCATCCATCGTTGTTGTGCTCCCTTCGATCTCTTGTGCTCCAACCTCCATCTTACTCCTTGCCTTGATGATGAAAACCCTCTCAAACCCTTAGGGTTTCTCCCTCTCTCAATCTCAGCCAAAGAAAATATGGTTTATGAGCCATAAGGAGTATTTATACTCCTCAACTTAAGTTAAGGATCGGTTTGGTTCTGCACATTATGGGTTTTCACTTAATTAGTGATTCAACCCAAATCTCAAGGTATTAAGACTTAGTTTTAAGTTTGGAACTCACTCACACCATGATACACCCTCTACTAGGAAAATCTCACCTAGCTAAACTTGTTCACATGCCAAATGACCAAAATACCCTTTTTTAGAATTTTGAAATTTTTCGGGTCGCTACATTCAACCAAAGAGGCACAATCCCCCCACTTATTTTTTATCAAGGATAAATTTTGAGGTTTTCACCAATGTGAGTACACTCTCAGGGAATCATACATATTTACATCCTATAGAAGGGTATTCATAATTCATTCTTCATCCAAGCCGCACCAGTGTGCTGATCCTTGGGAATCACTTGTATTCTCCTAAGGTTTTCACCAGTGTGAGTAGGCCCTCAGGAAATCAAGCATCCACGATTTAATCGTCTTCCAGGCCGCACCAATGTGCTAATCCTTGGGAAACATCTTATTCTTCCAAGCCGCACCAATGTGTTGATCCTTGGGAAACATCTTACCACAAGTCTATGCTTGGGCAAAAACAACATCATACCACGAGTCTGTGAGGCATACCAACACGAGGGCTCTCTTTTAGCTCGGGCAGAAATAATATAGTCCTCTCATAGGACAACATGGTCAATAAGTAGATTTATCACATCTGACAACCTAAACCCAGGGGTATGACTGGGGTATTAGACGGAGTCATCACGGCAGAAAAATCCATATGCAACTCATTGTATTCAAATCATTTAATTAATGCATACACACAAAATGCTTCACACGCATATATTCTTCTTAACAATCATATGGGCACAATCCCATGGCTACACATTTCAAGGCACTATAGTGCATACTAAACTTAAATGATCATCTAATGTGAGAAACATGATATATCCAGTGTACTCAAGGCATGTGCACATCATTATAAGGAATTACTAGAATTACTAGATCAATGACATGAGGACAATGATAATACTAAATCATTCACATATACAGATACTATAGCACATAACAACACATAAGACAATTTCTATACACAGCATGTACAAATTAACAGAAGTGAGCTAAGGATGGATTTGGGAGCTATTTACATGGGTTTCCTAAGAAATTCACACTGCTATACTAACTTAAGTTAGGGTAAACTGAGGTTCAAAAGGTCATATCTGTTGGACAAATCTGCTAACTCCAAAAGTGTATGAGAACAACTAGGTTAGTGGTATTACAGGTGTCCAAGGTGAAAAATCAAACAGAAGACCAGAATTGGGTCTCGGCGAGGTGCTCGGCACGCCGAGAGATGTTCAGCAAGGTGATTCGGTGCGCCAAAGTGTTTCGGTGACAATTCGAGAACACATAACAGGGTTTCTGAGACTCGATGGCCTCTTCGACTGACCAAGGAGGTCGTCGAAGTGCTCGATGGTCTCTTCGGCGAACCGAGGAGGTCGCCGAAGCTCAAGCCAGGTATTTCAGTGTGCCAAGAGTGTCTCAGTAAGGTCACTCGGCGAGCCGAGTGAGGTCGCCGAAGAGCAGATCATGTCGACTGTGGGTGAAATTTCACCCATAAGTTGGAATTGGCCTAAGAAATCCTCGTTTAAAATTCTAGGTTGAGGGGAGTTACCTATAAGAGTAGATCTGGGATTTCTCCCAACTCAAATCTGACTACCAGATCTGATTACAAGGTCAAAATATAGGGGTTTTAGGGCTTCAAAATCATGTCAAATGATGAATAAACTCATGGGGAAGGAAGAATACACTCAAACAAGATTCTTTCCCATGATCACAATGTCAAACTATAAGCAAATACACGAGAATTAAAGGTATACTCAACTCGGGGCATGCCGGGTCATCGGAAGTAGCTCCACCATCCCGGGTTGGGTCCGAGGTCGATCTGTTTGCATCCGGGAGTTTGGGGTTTCTCCCTTTCTTCTTCTCCAAGAGCTCCACACGGTTGAGATGAGAAAGAGAGAGAGAGAGAGAGAGAGAGAGAGAATGAAGTTTTAATGTTTAGTTTGTTATTTATAGGTCCAAGGGCAAAGTTGTAAATTAAGATAGCCATAAGGGCAAAACTGGGTTTCAGGCTCTATAATTTCCAATTAACCTCTTTATTAACTTTTGATTGTGAAATTAGGTTTAGGGTTAGCAAATGAATCTTCTAAGTTGTTAAAACTAATTATTATCTTGCTAATTGATTTTATTTCTTATTCATCTGCTAAGTCCAGTTATCTGACCCGTAATATCTCTTAAGTCTATCTAATTATCCTGATTATTTTTAGGTGACTTAAGGATTTCTAAAATAATTTATAAGATTAAGAATCTTATGAATTCTAAATCCTAATTTATTAATGAGACTAAATTACTAATTTATCAAATCACTATTTTACCCTTAAGGTTTCAAGTTATAGTTTTAGGATTTATTCAAGGTGTTATAGACTAGTAGTGTGTCCTTTAGATCGTTAAATATAAATTATGCTGAGGAAATTATAACACTTAATGGTGATTAAGATTGTGATTAATCTGGTTAAAAAATTAGAACTGTTTAGAAGATCAGTGTTGAATGATAATCGCTTTATGAACAAAATTTCACAGAAGTAAACCTTACAATGATGGTAGTAGAGTTAGGTATTTACCACAAGTAGAATCATGTAAATGTGAGAAAATGAATTAATCAAATACAAGCAATGACTCATGATAATTTATGAATTGAATTGCATGAATGCAAATAATGAACTAAATCAAAATCATAAATTGGATTACGAGAAGGTTAAGAACATAAAGGTATAATGTCTAGAAACTATTATGAATTATCATAATCCACCTATAAGGTATTCCATACTATTTTATTGGTTGGTGTTTTTGAGTAAATACTCAGTTATTGTGGGTTTACTTGCGGGCTTTATAGCTCACGCTCGTTGTTAAATGTTTTTCAGATTATGTTGCTTACTTTGATAGATAGCTGGTAGACTTGGGTAGAAGCTTCAGCTTTATAAATGGTTAGTAAGAATCCCGGTATGACATATCTATAATTTATTTCTTATTTAGATTTGTCTCTTGTTATTCACTTGTTTGCCAAATTCTAGTAGGTGCCCTTGGGGGTGAGAGTTGCGTCGCCAGATTCTAGTAGGTGACCCTTGAGGGGTATACCCTATAATTAGGTTGTGACAATATCTCCCTAGGGAGCACCAATCCAATAAACCATCAAATAAAAACTAAGTCAAACAAAAGCAGCAACAGCAGCAATACAAGCTAGAACAGCAGTCACTCCTCCCATCCTGTAACATCAGAAGTTGCGTGAGCCATTGAATGCCCAGTATGAGTATATAGACAATTACCCATCCCCTTAGGGAAACCAAATCAACAGGGTTAGTACAACAATTAATCATAATATGTAATGAGTATTTTAATATGATATGGTATGATATGAATGATTCAATCACATGTCCTATAGTGAATGCAATGAAGAACGCACAATTATTATGATATGCATTGTAAATGAACTAAACCAACACTTCCTGATAAGTGGACCTCAACATGAAGCTTCTCAACCAAAACCAATTCAGGACCTCAGCCCTAGGAACTGCCAGAAGTTCCTCTCTTCATTCTGAGCGTTAACCCATGGTATGAAGGCCACCATATACTAATTTACGAGTATACCATACTCGAGGAATAGCGAACATGTATAGGATCTCGCAAGCATCCTACCCTAGTTTAAGTGGACCCTTTCACCCCACGGGTATATAGTCAACCCAACCGGAGGCTTCGCAAAGTTTCTCTGTAGATTTCCACCTCCCGGTTCACTTATCATTCAATATCAGTCTAGTATGTTACGCATTAAACTAGGACTGCAAATGAAGATCAACAACGGAAACTATCCACACGCCCATACACGTAGATAATCTGATTGCAAACCATCATAAGCTTCCCATCGAGTTATCACACCACAAGTAATCATACAAAACAGTAAACTAAGTGATCTCCATATTTAATCAAGACCTAAGGTGGGATGATAGTCACAACAACTTCGGAACACTAAGTTTGACTCCCCGCAGGTAGACTAGATGTCTTCAAGTCAAAACTTGTTTTCGAACCCCAATAACAATCAATGGGCGAAGCCCTTCATCATCCACCAAGGTAATCCAGAAGTTTGTACAAAGTATCAGTCCTTCGGTGTAGTCGGTGGACCGAAGCCTACCGAATAGCCAAATTCAACTATAAAATGGTCTATGTCGGTGGAGTAGTCGGTGGACTGAAGTCTACTGAACTGCTCTGTGTTTTTCTTAGGTGTTCGGTGGAGTAACTAGTGGACCGAAGCCTACCAAACACTCAAATAAGCCTATAATCTACTTTCTGCCGATTGACCAGTCGGTGGACCGGTACCTACTGACAGTGTCGATTTTGGGCACATTTCTCGATCTCAAACTTGGACTTTACCATATCAAATCGATTCAAAATCATACGAAATAAAGTACAAAACACACAAATCATACTCAAACATAAAAATCATCGTTTAAACAATATTTTTACATGGATCTAATTATGGTTATTGAAATATCAAAGAAATTCACAAACCAGAACAGAACACACAAATTTGAAATCTCATAACAGGACTATACCGTCGAATACAACTTACCAAGACGCATTTACAGTGAAGGGTGATTTCCCTTGTCTCCTTTCTTCACACGACATGATGACGAAGATGGAATTGCCTCCCAATCCCAAATCCACGCTAGCCTCCCTTTTCTCCTCTACTCAGATCATTTCTTTTCCCTATTCTAAAATACTCTTTATAAAGAGGACTTTGGGTAGAGAAAATGACATTTTCTCCCCATCCCAAATCGAGGCTAACCATGCACGCCCTTGACATGCCTATGGCTCCCCAAACTAAGTTAATTCACTAAAACCTCCCCCAAACACCACACATACTACACAATATTCCCAAATATCAAACACCCTTACATTATATGCAAATTAAATCCAGGAAATTACCAATAGATTATATAAAATCAAACGATTAAATGAGGGCGTCATTTAGTGGATTTAGGTCCTTACAACACCTAAGGGGAACGAACGCCCAGGACACTGTAAGACGTCGACATCGATATGAATTTACACCTAAGGGGAGAGATCTCCCTAGAAGTTGTAAGACGTCAATACTTACCTCCCTCTAGAGCGATGCTCGCTGACGTCGTAGGCAATACTATCCTCAGTCTAGAGCGATGCTCAATGACGTCGTAGGTGATACTTTCCTCCGTCTAGAGCGATGCTTGATGACATCATAGGTAATACTATCCTCCATTTAGAGCGATGCTCGATGACGTCGTAGGCAATACTATCCTCCATCTAGAGCGATGCTCGATGACGTCGTAGGCGATACTATTCTCAGTCTAGAACGATACTCTAAAACGTAGAAGGTGATACTACCTCCTTCTAGAGCGATGCTCTAAGATGTAGAAGGTGATACTACCTCAGTCTCGAAAGTACTAAGGTTCGAGTTCCTTGAAAGTAGTAAGACTAGTATCCTCGATAGCATCAAGACTAGACAGTCTCAATGACGCCAAGGCTAAACGGCTTTCATTACCACAAATATCTACTGATCGCCAACACCCATATCGAGGTGTCATGAGGCTCGCCAACACTTGGCAGTATTTGAGGTTATAGGCCATGTCACTGTCTCTCAGTGGCAAACCTATAATTATCCAAACGACTTGTGATTGGTCCACCTAAGAGACTGGGGTACATGATGCCTACTGCCCCTGGTGAACGTTTTAACCACCGTAAAAAATGTTGGTTAGGAATTCTAACTGTAATTAACTCTTTTCCAAAAGCTATAAATAAAGGCTCATTTTCCTTGAAACAGAGGATGGAAAAGCAAGAGAAATCAAAAAGGGGGAGACCGCTGATGAAATTCCCAAACCTTGAACTACGTCTGACTTGATCCCTATTTGGGTACGTAGGCAGCCTGCAAAAGGTTCAGTCTTAATCTCAATTAGAGGCATAGGGGTTGGAGAATCTCTAACACCTTGACCCACTATTTTCTTTAGCCTAGTTCGACCATTGTTAGACGGTCCACCAATCTTACTCTTTAGTTCTTCTAGAGACGGGATACTATCACTCGTTGATTTAGGTTCCCGTCGATCAGTAATTATACTGTTGGTAACTTCCTTATAAAACCACCCACGAGACAATATGTTTGTACCTAAGATGTTTGATGATGTTTGAAGTTAATTTGTGTCTTATTATACATCATCATGTTCTTAACCTTTCGACCTTGTTGATGGACCATCAATTAACTCTATAGTTCCCAATCTTCCATTAGCTTTAAATATCATCCCTTTGTTTGCATTAGGTTGAATTGGATAGAGGTGTCAATAGATCTGAAGTTAAATAACAAAAAATGTAGCAACACAATTATTTAATAATATCCAATCCATATTCATCAATTTTTAGAGAGCTTTGTAGACGTAAAAAACTTGGCCCCAAGCCAGATGACCAAGACATATACTAGAATAAGTGCACAAAAATACATATAAAAAGAATGTCTCCACCACAAATCGTTGAGTAACATTCACATTTCGTGCACAAGGAGGAAAGGCTGTAATACCCTGTGTCAGTAAGAGCTGAAAAACTTTGGTTTTTCTTTTATTTCCTCAGGCTGGTCCGGATTAGAAGTGGATCGGGTCGTGTGGTTGGAAATGAGCACGACACACCTCGGTAAGTGTGACTATGAAATTTCAGTTCATATATATA
>JAUPMG010114902.1:0-11919 GCA_031762675.1 Pachysandra terminalis | reverse complement strand
ATTATTAATTTTTGCAAAACCCTAAGAGACTCTTTCTAGTTTCTTCTCGTTTTGGTTCAGTTCAGTAACTTCAGTTTGGAGTTTAGAATTAGATTGAGAAAATAGGATTTAATTGGTATTTGTGGTTCGGTTCGATTTAGATAAATAATTAATTAATTTTGGTTGGTTTCAGAATTCAAATGAGAAAATAATCGGTTTAGTTTGGTTCAACTTCAAATAGGAAAATGTGTATATATACTATGCATTATACACTGAGTTTCGATTCGGTTCGGTTTAAAAGAATATATATATATCGGTTTTTGATTCGGTTCGGTTTAACCAAACATGAACCCAAAACCGAACCGTTTTAATTCGGTTTCACATTTTAAGAACCAAAACCGAACCAACTCTTTAAAAACTCAAACCGAACCGAACCGAAATCGGTTTGGATCGGTTCGGTTTCGGTTTTAACCGACCCGAGTTGCACCCCTATGTGAGACAGTGCCAGTGGCAATTTCGTAAAGCTGAACAAAATAAAACGGATTTGGAATAGAAACTTACAGCGAGCAGGTGAGCCGACCGATTTTCGATCTCTCCGATCATGTTGCGCGCGTTCGCGGCCGCCGGAATATCGGAGATTCCAGCACCGGAGTCCCTCCTCGAATCCCTTCGCATCAGCGAGTGATAAAACTCCACGACTTCTGGCACGCGTCTCACCTTCGCCGGAGTGCCTTTCAAACCCTTCGCCGGCAATGGCGGTGGTGGTGGAGGTGGAGGCGCTGATTTTGACGGCGGAGGTGGTGGTGGTGGGAACATTTTGTTCTCCGTAATCGCAGAACTGTAAGTTGGTGATGAGGAAGATGAAGACGATGTTGAAGTTGATGTTGATGCTGATGATGATGGTCTCGGAGGAGGTTTTGGAACCCTGGGAGCTCGTGGCTTCAACATAGATGAGATTGTAGATTCTGAGGTTTCAGCCATTTCTTCCGAATTGCAGCGAGAATGATGCGAGCGTTCGGTATCTGTTTCATCTTTCTTTAGATCAAAGAGTTCAAGCTTATGAATCTCCTGATTTGAAACAATGTCCGTAGATTTCACACCTTTTCTCAAGCTATTTAGCAGATTAGATCTAACGGATGCGTCGATTAAGCCCTGAAACCTTTGCGACAACGAACACTCATCGTTCTCCCCTGTTTCGCTGCAAAACAAACCCTTAGAATCCACACTGTTTCGCTCTACAACCGTTTTCTTCAACCCCTCCTCCATTTCCTTCACCTTCTTCTCGTTTCTCATCCTTTCTTCCTCGATCCTCGCCTGCAAGCTCTCGAGCTCTCGTCTCAGTTCATCGTTCTCAGCTTCCAAACCTTCGATCCTCCTCTCCTTATCTTGCTCGTATTCCTTCCGTTCTTCCTCGATTTTCGCTCGCAAGACCTCGATTTCTCGTCTCAACCGATCGTTCTCAGCTTCCAACTCCTCGATCCTCTTCGCGGACGATTCAACCTCAGCATCCTTCGACAAGATCTCCTTCTCCAGAACCGGAAGGATCGCTGCGGACTCCTTGAGAAGCTTTTGGGATAGAAGCTCAGTTTTGAGACGAGACTCTCTCTCACGCAACTCCTCGACAAGACGAAGAAGCTCCGTGACGTCCGGCGGCCGTGGCTGTACCTGAGCGGACGAGCGAGGGAAGTAAACACCAAATGAGCGAGAAAACACGGCCTTGGAAGGGGTTTTGACAGAGCTCGGTGACGGAACATGCTTCGGAGTCTCTGGCTTTGGAGTTGCAGGGGATTTCTGTAACCCCATAGCCACTTTAACCTTGCCTGCAACCATTGATGCCCTAACCAGTTGCAGAGCTTGAGCTTGAAATGAGGAGCTTTAGAAGCTCTATCTCTCTCTCTGGTTCTTTCTCCTTTTCACTTCAATCCCTTTGTGTTTGATCCAATCGAAGAGAGAAAACGAAAGCTCCAAACACGTCGTTGTCTGTCTCTCTGTAGAAAACGAGGCCTGCTACTTGGAGCTCGTGAGATTAGGGTTTCAATTTCTAGAGAGAGGAGAGAGAGAGAGAGGGAGGGAAATAACTCAACAAGAAAGAAGGCACAGATGACGAGGAACGGTCTTCTTTTCTCGGATCGATCCAGTTTGAAAAAATAAAAGAAAAGTTATCGAGTTATATAGAGAGAGTATTATTTAATGACATGGAAATGGAAATAAAAACTAGAAAGAGAGAGAAAGAGGAGAGAGAATTTTTTTTTTTTTTTGGAACGAGAAGACAGAAAGGCACCTGTAACGGTAGGCTTTTAAATGAAGGTTTTTCATATGTGATTTGAGGTGAAGGTGCATCGTTGTCCATGCGAGATTCGTTTGGATGCTTCAGATCTTATCAATCTAAATTAACTTTTTTTATCAGAGTTTTTAGATAAAATATCAATCCATTTATAAATAAATAAATTCCTGAAAAAAATTTATAATTTTTGAACCATTATATATATATATATATATATATATATATATATTATATGTAAAAAGAGTGTCGAAAAAAATGGTCAATAAAACAAAAACATTAAAAATACTTTGATCAAATAATTCGAGTTTAATGCATTAGAGATCTCACAAAAAAAAAAAATAATAATAATAAACGTGAACATATTAATGAATCCATCAGTTAATATTATTAATAAAAATATTAATGATAAAAGAAAATTATTTAAACTTATGAATAAAAATAACATATAATACATAAGTGTTATATTTGAAGACCTGGAAAGGGATGTTTTTATGTCAACAATAGAAGTCCAAGCTTATGGAATTGTTGATCTTGTAATTGTTGAAAATAACATGAATTTCATGCAAATTCCTGATTTTATTTCGATTCGTACTATAATATAATTCGTAATTTGATATTTTTTTACGTGCCCCCAACCCCTGACCTTGCCGTCTCCAAATAGCCTCCTCCGAATTTTATTCTTCATCTAACCAAATTCGGCCAATTCCTTCCATTCATTTGAGGTGGGGCTCTCGTAGCATGCAATTGATGCAAACTAGACTTTGAAGCACAAAATCTGACTAATAAAAGGTTCAATAAAATCCCTTGAATTAAAGAAAAGAATAAAAATATTTATTTTTTATATCTAAAAAAGAAAGACATTAATTTTTTTATTTTTTTTTGAAATTATTTTCAAAAAAAAAAAAATTACTGAATACTAAATGACACAGTCTGTTGAATGTGACAAGAGGAAGAGTGCTGAAGCCATTTTTGGCCTGAATTGATCATTCAAATTGGATTGTCATACTTAGCAAGTGACTTCACATTTATATCTAAGCTCCTCTGCGCCTCTCTCTCTCTCTCTCTCTCTCAGAAACTGGTGAAGTACTAAGAAGTGCTTTTACTTTTACTTTTTATTTTGGTTGTCTTTTATTTGAAATCTTAGAGTTGAAAAGAGAATGTTTTAGAGTAGAGATTAAGAAACTGAGTAAGAATCTTTAAACTTTGGAGCTCTGGCAGTAGTCAATGGTTGGGTTGCATAAGCATTCATGATAATAATCCATGTAAAAATCTGAGATTGATTGACTTTTAATCACTGTTTTATAAAAACCAAAGCTCAATTTTCGGTTCGAAACATGGAAACATGGTCTGCTTTTATTGTAAAAAACCGACGTGAACCGGATCTAACCCTAAGAATTGGTTAAAACTATATGTGAATCGGATTGAACCGAATATTTTGTATTTTTTTTTCCTATTTTTTCTTGTAAGTTTGTCCGTGATTTCTGCTGGTTCTTTTTGTTTGAACCAAATAGGGTTGAATTTGAACCTAATAGGTCTCCTAATCCGTTCAATGCACGGTTCGACTTTTAAAATGTTTCTTTTAATCATTAATACGTTTTACAATAAACTTTCCACCTTCCAAAACAAAACAGAGAATCAAACAGCTCCCTACCTTAATTAGATTGGTGTAATTAATTTGATTTAAAAATAAGCAACTTATCAAAATTAGGCACACGAATCTTCTGTGAACCTTTGTGTGAACCTAACATGAAGTTGACACTTATCCTCAGAAGGGCACCACTAAGAAAGGTGACTTGCATTTTTAAAACCCTAAGAGACCTACTAAACCGGAAACTGGCTTCTACTTTAATCGATGATGGGCACCCATTTTTGTAGACTTGCTTGGGACAAGTGTCAACCTTGTGTAGTTCACACAACCTAGATTCACAGAAGATCTTCATCCCAAAATTTCAGACTAGAAAGGAACTAGAAAACCACACTATAACAGACATAGATCTTCTGTGAACTTGAATTGTGTGAACCTCACACGAATTGATACTTGTTCCCAGGTGGGCCCCACTAATAAGAGTGATTGACATTTCTAAACCTATAAGGTTGTGTTTGGCTCGGCTTATATAAGTGCTTATTTCAGCTTATAGCTTATTAAAGCATTTTTTAAAATTAGGAGTATGTTTGGTAACACCTAATGGGTAAGTGCTTACCCGCAAGCATTAGAGGAAGGCTACCCAAAAGGAGAAGCTCCTGAGAGAAACTTCTGCTTAACACTTATGCGGTAAGCTATTTCAAAACTTTAGTAATATTTTTATAATACCTATTTTACCCCTAAACTTTTATACGGTTGCCAGGGTTTTTGGGTCATTCATAGCATTACTATACCTTCCCTATTCATTGAGCTAAAATATAAGAAATCAAAGTATCTTGGCTCTCTCTCCTGAACAGATCCAGAAGTGTCCATTTTAGGTCGAAGAAAACTATACATTCTCTTTAGAAGCACTTAAATAAATGTATTTACCAAACACTATTTACTTCAAGTAAGCAGTTTATTGCTACTATGGATAAGCGCTCCGAGAGGTGTTCCCATTGAGTCACTTATCTAATGAGTGCTTATCCAAAAGCACAAGTCGGGTCAAACATTGCCTAAGAGATCTAATGAACCTGAAACTAACTTTAATTTTAATCGATTTCTACCTTAACTGGTAATGACTACCTTTTTTTGTGAGCCCGTTTGAGACAGGTGTCAACCTCGTGTGACGTTCACACAACCCAAATTTATTCATAGAAGATCTTCATCCCAAAATAATTGTTATGGGAAAAGCAATAAACGCGCATGTAGGACCTGACTCATAATAATAATGTGATAGAAGTTTGAAGGAAATAATGAAGGGTTGGACCGGTTGGTGATGAATGAAGCCCTGAAAGCAAGAAAGGAATGTGAGAAGAGAGGAGGAGCTAGCAATGGGAGCTAGAGCTGAGTAATGCGGTGCTGTCCCCTTCTTTATAACAACAAAGCTTCAATTTTCTGTTTCGTGAAGGAACCGCTAAGCAAAGCCACCATTGCATTGCATGCCATGAGATTTAATGCCATGTGCATTTACTCTATTTGAGGATGACGGCCATCACCATTGCCAACCAGCTTGAGATGCTGATATATATATATATAAGAGGTGACAATATGATCAATTTTAGAGGTGATAGTTTTGTTTTTTTTTTTTTGTTTTTCTTTTTTCGACTAGGTTTAATCTCAACAAGTGATATGTACATTTGGGAGTTGTTAAAAAAGAAAAATAAACAGAAATGAAGAATACAAATCAAGCACACACAAACCTATGGATTTATGTGATTCATCAAACAATGATTATGTCCACGAATACGTACCAAATTCTACTATACTCACAAGCTTAAAAGTGTTATAAGAGCAACCACGAAAAATTATGATAAATACCTTTAGTTAAGCCTAAACAAAACAATAAAGGAAATTACTATTATACCTTTCGACTGATAGAATTGATGACTGGATCATCAGTATTTTTTGAATGCCTTCAGTAGCATCAGTCTCCACATAACAACAGAGACTATGTATCCCCAATCGTTGGACGATAGATCCTTATTCAATCTGTGATCAAATACACCATCTTTAATGATGTTTTTGTAATTATTTTTTACTGATAATGACATGCTTTAGATGGATGATGTGGACAATTCATATCATCCACCTAACATTGGTCCCTCTAAGGCTTTATATAACATGGGAACAATCTTTGAACTTAGTATGCGAAGAGGAGTTTCATCAAACTCTAGTATCTTCAAAATTTTTATCAACGCAACATGAAATTATTATGTGAGAAAGTAAAGAAAATTAAATACATAAAAGAGTTAAAAAAAACCAAACAATAAACTAAGGTGATTACAATATTATTTATATATATATATATATATATATATATTGGAAAGTGATTACAACAATATTGATGGTGCCACATACATATTATGTGAGAAAAACATGCAAGGGGCCCTTGAGATCATTAGCTTAAGACGTGCACATTTCCCATTTCAGAGACAAAAGATCCCCTTGACAACCCTATGACACCAAATTTCTGGCGCAGTGTCATGTTGTCGAAATATATATTCTTTTTATACTCGGAGGGGATATTTGTTATATACTTCGGACGCGGATCTTTTGTGCTGAACCCCCCGTGTTCGGGTGTGTGTTGTGAAACACACCCGAGGGTGAAATTATAATTTCTCCCTCATAAAGCAACTAACCCGGGGTGAAATAACAATTTCACCTTCGGGTGTGTTTTCAAAGCACACACCAGAGCACACAGGGTTTAGCACAAAAGATTCGCGCTCGTCAATAAGACATGTCAATGACATGTGTGCACGATCGATATGCACGGCGGTGTTATACAATTGCCGACTTAAAATCCCAATTTGTCAGTGGTTATATTAAACCGCTGCCTTAGAAATTGTTCTCGAGGCGGTGTATAACCGCCGACAAAGTTTTCTGTTTAGCCGGCGGCATAATATAACCGTCGGCTAAATAAGAGCCTTTGTCGGCGGTTTAATAAAACCGCCGTGTCTAGTGTCGAGAATACCTACCGCGGCGGGAGAGTTCTCAGCGGTTAAATAAACCGTCGAGGTAGGTTTCGCCGGCGGTTAGGTCATATATCCCGGCGGTTCACAACCGCCGGTAAAAACCATGTATTTTGTAGTGATACTAACATGTTCTATTTTGAACGGTGTTTAGTGTGTACATATATGCTAAATATACAGTAGTGGATCATGTGCAGGTGACTTTGTGATGTGGGTGAGTGCGGGCGGTAATCTATTGGCTACCCGCACATGTAAAAGAAAAAGAAAGAAAAAATTAAAATATTTTTTTTTCTTGTACAAATGTAGTAGGATGACGTGAGCCAATAGAATGCCGCTCATACTCACCCGCATAGGATCCATTCTCCTAAACATACTCTCTCCCGTCCAGTTATTTTCCTTCAGATTGGGTTGTCGTTGTTGTTGTCTTGAATCCTACATAGACAGACAAATCGACGATGTCAAGACAACCGATCACCCTCTAAAATGGGTACAATTAACAGATAATAAACAAAAAAGACTTGCTGGTTTTAGACTCTTGTGAGAATCAATGGGTGGATGTAGATGGGAGAGAGATGAAAGACTGTTGCATGTGTCGTCTCTGATCACATGAAATGAAAGTGATGAAAGCAACTACTGCCGAAAAGTGGTTTTAGAATTACTTAACTTTCTTTCACCATACTATCAGGACATACTTCTTGTTTAAAAATATACGAGTGGGATTATCTTCTTCATCAGTTTTCTTTGGCAACCATTCTTTTTTGAGAATGGGTACCGAATTAAATGGGCTGGATCTTTCAGAAAGTTTGGATATGAGCGCATATTCAAAATGGTAAGAGTTCATTCTGTTAGTCTATCTGTTCTCTTTTTCTCCGAATTGGTTTGTGGTGGAGATTTTCAAAATGAGTTTGTTCGGTATTTTATGTGAAAGTTTTGTTTTGTGGAATCTCATTGTCCTACAATGAAAAAACTACAAGAAAAGTAAAGGCAGTTAGTGTCCTAAATTTTATTTGTGTCGGTGGTACGTGCATGCCTGTGGACGCTTTGTAGGCACACTTTGCACGTTGTGTTGCAAGTAGGATTATACACGGGTTGGATTTGGGCCGGATCCGACATGATCCGAACCCAAAACCGATTAATTTCAAGGAGGTCGAAATCCGATTAAAGAAGTCGAATCTTTCATATGAGTAATTGAATCCGAATCCAATTATTGTATTAAAATCCATATTCGAATCCGACAAAGATTCAAATTCGATTAAATATCCGAATCTGACATTTATATGGATATCCAATTAAATTAACAAATTTCAAATGCTTAACCATATAAATGTTAAGTACATTATAATACTTTTGATGAATATAAAAGGGATACATCTAAAAAAATTGAGAAAAAAATGAAAATGTTTTCTTAAAATCATAAAATTACTTAAGTATCCTTATAAGTTAGCATATATATAAAATTATACGAGTATCCTTAACATATACAATAAATTACTTAATATTTTTATAAGTTAATCTGATTCGGATCTTAATCGGGTCAGATGTATATGCATCCAGATTCAAATTCAATTATACACAGATTCACTTATTCGATCCAAATCTGACCCGATGGATATTTAATCGGGTAATATCCGATTGAATCAGATACATTTATTCGGATTCGGGTCAGTATCGGATCCAGATCCGACCCATGGACAGTCCTAGTTGCGAGGAGTATAAGAGCGTTTTCTTTTAGATTGTTGCTCGGTCGGATCGAGTCGATTAGAATGATTTGGTTTGATGATTTGGACCATACTTGGTTCAGGTGATCATGATGCTTTTAGTCAAACACACTTGATGGACCTGAGTGATATAAACTGTCAAAAGATGCATTTGATCGTGCTCGCACGATCGGAGCCATCCAATCAGAATTGCACCTGATCAAAGAGGTGTCAACTGATCAGGTACCTATATAAGATGAGATCATGATCGTAGAATTGTGCATACATCTAATCGATGATGGGTAAAGGATCATGTCCCCATCCAGATTTGATCCAGACTATTGGATTAAAATCGTACTTGTTGGTGAACAAGTGCATGCAAGTCTAAATAGATTACACATCCAACTCATTAGGTAGATCCGAATTAAGAAGATACAACAAGGTTTTCAAGTGTTTGGCATCATCAATTCTCATATGCAATTCATTATATCCTGAAAGGCATTTTCTCATCAACCCTAAAGATTTTCTTTTAGTAAAGCTTATGTGAAACCGTTATCCCAACAAATAAGAGTTGTAATGATTTTAAATTTTTATAATAAAAATGTTATAAAAATAGGGATTTTTGTCACTCGGTTGGGGCTGAGGCTAAGGGGGCAAACACACAAATGAGCTTTTAATAGAGTTGTAAATAAGCGAGTTGGCCCAGGATCTAAATCCGTTTGTGTTCAGCCCAATCTAAAATTAATTGACCCGAGCTCAGGCTAGACTGAACTAAGCTCAAAACCATTGAGCCCAAACCCAACCAAAATATTATTTTATGTTTTTGGGTTAGGGTCATGGTTTCAAGGATCGGACCGATCCGATCCGGATCGTTTGGTTCAAATTGGGATCAGCCAAGACCAGTCCGATCCCAAGCCACGATACAACTATTGTATCAAGTGGCTTTGGATCAGACCGGTCCAACCGATACCGATACGGATCAGACCGGTCCAATCGATACCGATACGGATCGGCCGATCCGGACTTGTCCAATGATTAGATCAGACTGATCCAACCAATCCAAAGTTTTTTCTTTTAAAATTATAAAATGAATGATCCAACAGGTTTTGGGTTGGACCGATCTGATACCGACCGGTCCGACCGATCCAATATATATATATATATATTTTTTTAAGGACGATCTAACTTTTGGATCGGTCGGTACTAGCTAGCATCACCAATCCGAAACGGGATCAGCCAAGAACGGTCCAATCCAAGATCCCGAGATTCAAAATCCTGGTTAGGGTTGGGTAACTCAAGTTAAACTGTGTGTTTTCATGAATTCGTTGTAGTCATTGAACTGGTTCGATCTCTTCGTTTTTTATGTCCTCCCATGCAGATAAGAATCAAAAACATAAAATTGGTAGGCTAATGTGTACGTATAAGTCTATGACATATGAATCATTAGATTGAATATGTACTAAAAAAGTAAAACTTGCAAGTGATTCCTTACAACATTTAAACTTTGGTACAAAGACACTGTATATATCTTAAGAATTTCTTGCTTCAAGTAATGAGATGTGACTATACACCCAACATTACCAAAAAAAAAAAAAAACTATACACCCAACGAAGATATGGTACTACGGTAGCACTACTTCCCATCGAAGTTTCTTATTATTATTATTATTATTATTATTATTATTATTATTAATATTATATCTTAGGACATGCACTGTTATTGTTCAAAACTCATAAATTTAAGTCAATTTTTTATTTATTTATTTTTAATTTTTGGTTTAAGGGCCGTGTGATCAGTCGACACGGCAATTTGGTCTATATCTCAATTATTTATTTATTTATTTTTAATTTTTGGTTTAAGGGCCGTGTGATCAGTCGACACGGCAATTTGGTCTATATCTCACTTATGCAAGTAAGAAGATCCATCAATATATATATATACTATAGAAAATAATTCTACTATGCCCTCAACCCATAAATTTGATTTTATATTAGTGGTCATGTGAAAAAAATGATCTGAAAGACGCAAAGTAGTCCATATCTTAGTTAAACAAGTAATCGGATTGTTATGAACATACTTGATATGTTCTTGTTATGTAAACACGAGCACAATATATGTTTTGGGGGTCCACCGATGACCTGCCAATTTAAAAACCCTAAGAAAAGGGTGAACCTAGGAGGTCCACCACATTAACCGGTTTGGTAGGTAACCAGTTAATGTGGTGGGCCTCGTAGGACACGTGTTATTTTCTTTTTCTTTTTTTAGAAGGTAAATTGTATAAAAAGGAAGAAGGGGAAATAGGATATTACAAATACACTATTCAGCCAAGGGAAAGGCAGTATAGAAACAACAAAACATGAAAATAAGACGGTATAGAAACAACAAAACATGAAAATAGACAACAAATACCAACATGGTATTGAAAACAAATCAAGAAAATAAACTATTCCAATTGGTGAAGGCTTGGGGAAACTGATCTGTAGACTGTAGTAAGAAAGCCTTTGTAAATAGTAGAGATTCTAATGTCTTTGATGATCTAGTGAAGCAGCATCTCAGAAGAGGTTGATTGCTGTTTGAAAATTCTGCAATTTCTGTGAATAGTAGAGATTCTAATGTCTTTGATGATCTAGTGAAGTAGCATCTCAGAAGAGGTTGATTGCTGTTTGAAAATTCTGCAATTTCTCTCAATCCATAAGTAGATAGTGGTAATGAATCTAAGCTTATGCAAGTATGAGAGAGGATGAGTTGACAAGAATTGTTCAGCACACCAAGCCAGTTCTTCCTGTCATGGCAAAATATTTCTGACCATACCCAACAGTTGGAGAAGATGAGTCCACACCTAATGGGAATAAGGGCACTGGAAGAAGAGGTGTTCTATGGATTCCATAGCAGAATTACAGAAACAACAATGAACTTGAGGGATAACACCCCCGTTTGATGAGCCTATCTTGGGTGAGAAGTCTACATTTAGGAGCAAACCAACAAATGAGGCTATACTTGGGAGCGTTATCCTTAAACCAAATGATATTGGGCCAGAAAAGTTTATTGGCATGGTTTCTAGAGGCAAGCCAAGTCTTTTTCATACTAAATAGACCATTAGAGGAGGTATTCCAAAACAAGATGTCAGAAACAGGCCAAAGTTTTATATTGGGAAGGTGGGACCAAATATCACAAAATATTTGATTGTTGAGAGGGGGTGGGGATTCCAACACCAATTAGATAGATAGCTGATAACCAGGTCAGAATGGTTTAGGCCTGTTTGAGCAAGCATTTTGTAAGTAACTTGGTGGATAAGAGGACCAAGGGGATGCCATATATCCCACCAAAAATAAGTGTTTGCTCCATCGACCACTCTATACGTGATC
>JAUPMG010114881.1:0-11920 GCA_031762675.1 Pachysandra terminalis | reverse complement strand
ATAAGTCTTGAACTGGAAGAAAAATATCATACCTGAAGTTGTCATTTAGTTAAAATTTTGATGGACTATATACCTCCAAGTGTTTTACCTAATGCCATGCTAAAACATTTTAGAAATATTGTATGTGTTCAGTAATTTGCATCAAGGTACCACTATTGAAATACTTGGTATCCAATTTGAGATCAATGCCAAACTATAAGAATTGTGTTGAGAATATGCAATAAGTTGTTTTAATGACCTAATATTATGTTGAAACATCAATCATACCTTATATTACGTACAATTTGTATTAAGGTGTAGTGAAAGTTATAGAGTTGATATCGAGTCTTAACCTGATGCATTCTGTGTCAATCTAACTTTGACTTTCAAAGTTCTTGTAATACATATGTGTAGCCTGTATGTTGAAGAAAAAGTTAATTCTTCAGCTTGAAATGAATTTTATTCTGCCTAATTTGTGTCAAAGAATATCGTAATTAGTGTTTAATTTCTCAGAGTTACAAAGTCCATCTAAAATGCAAGTAGGTAGCAATTGTATGCCTGATTCTATCAAGAATTTCTTCTTATTTTTATATTTTTTGGTTTCCTCGCGGTAACTCATGTGCTCACTTTTTTGTCATGAGTAATTGTGGACCTTGTCATATGCATTAAAAGAATGTATCGTGTCCAGAAACCATAAGAGGCAAGTCTGAGATGCATTGTCAGGTTTTTAAATGGTAAAGAACTTGTGAATCATTTATGTTCATTAAATGATATTACAAGTTGAATCAACACAAGTGTCTTACAATCTGGCAGAAATCGGGGTTCTTAGTTTATATTATGGCAACTTCTCTAACAATGCAAATTATGGAAAACTTCAAAATTTACAAGGTCAAAAAATTCACTCCAATAATTCATGGACTTGACTTCACAATAAATGAAAATGATCACATCTCTTCGACCTTCATGAAGATGTAAACTAAAATAGGTTTTATGAACTTCTGCTTTTAAGCATATGCTTCCATTTGAGAAAAGGTGACATTTTTTTTCTCCAACTTCAGGAACGATTGTGATCTTAGGAAACTAGAATGTAGGAGCAGTAGTCCTTGTCAGAATTCGTTAAGAGGGGAGACCAGAAATTTTGATGCTGTGGAAAAACATAAGCCTTGCTACTATTGGGGTCCATGTAGCAGCCCACACATTTGCTAAGTTGAGCCCTTTGGTTCAACTATACAGCTAGGGTCGGATCTTCCAACAGTCCAATAATTACTACAATATACAGCTCCTAAAGTGGGTGACATTTAGATTATCCTAGTATTTTTATATTGTATTTCTTGTTTAAACTGGGATTTGTTTTAAAGACTTCCAACAAAAATCAGTTTGTTAGTATGTTTTTTGTTTATAGCATTTTAGCCGGTGACTTACATATTCTCAGTAATTCTATATTTTATTTCTTGTTTAGATTGGGTTTTGTTTTTAAAGAGTTCCAATAAGAACCAGTTTGTTGGTATGTGTTTTGTGTAGAGAATGTTAGATTAATGCTTGTGTTTTCTTTGAGCACCATAATTTTTTTACCTTTTGTTTTCTGAAAAGCAAAAATTTATTTTGAAAGAGCAAGAATGTACAGCATAGAACACGGGGTAATTCCTATTAGACCGGAAGGTAAAGGAGAAAAAAAACCAATATTAGTCATGTAAAAACCAAAAACATCAAGCTAAGCAGCACATTGTCAAGTGAGAAAAATGGGAATACAATGCTAATGAGAGTGCAGTCTCAAATACTTAATTAGTCATCCCCAACATCTCATCCAAAAAGTTCCCTGAAAAGAACACCTTCCTCCTTACTCCATCCTTAGTGAGTGTTCGCCCAAGTATTGGTCGTCAGGCACCTGCGCAAACGAGATGTTCATATCACGAGCCATGAAACAAGCTGACCTAACATGATAGGCCAGCTTTCATGACCAACCTTGTGGTGGAAGAAGCCATGATATTACTGTAGAAGAATCTCCTTCCACCACTTAAAAGTGAACCTAAGGGAATACGTCTGTCAACCCTACCAGTAAAGCATATATGTCTTGGCTCTAATAACAGTACCCTCCCCAACTGATCCTGAGAGAAAGCATGCAAAATATGGACCATGTGGTCCCTGAAGATACCTCCAATACTTTTTTTTTTTGATCAATGAAGATACCTCCAATACTTGATGGACCCATGTTCTCTAAGGAACACCTATTGAATTTCAGCTTTGTCAATAGGTACAGATTCTAGGAGAGTATTTAAGAAGAGAAGAAGTGAAAAGAGGAGAAAAGTAGGATAAACAAGTCAGATAACAGATCTAGTCGACTTCTCTCTTTATATATATGTGTGTGTGTGTGTGTGTGTGTGTGTGTGTGTAAGAAAGCAGAAAATTACAAAGATTCCCTTGTAAGGGACTAAGGGCTGACCACTACAATAGAAGATATAACACTCCCCCTCAAGCTGGAGCATATACGTTGTAGAAGCCCAAGTTATTACAGATGAAATCCATTCTTGACCTATCCACCAACTTGGTAAATAAATCAGCCAGTTGATTTTTAGAACTTACAAATGGAGTAAAAATCTCATCATTCTGAATTGTTTCCCGAACAAAGTGATAATCTACTTCAGTGTGCTTTGTCCTCTCATGAAATACTGGATTAGTAGTAATGTGAACAGCAGCTTCATTAGAACAAAATAATTTTATAGGCGAGTGAATCTTGAACTGGAACGAGGGGGATGGTGGATCTGTAGACATGAAGAAGAAGATGGAGGTGCTGGATTTGACTTTAGAACTCCACTTTGAGAGCAATGTACATACACCTGCAAGTCCGATTTCTTTGTTTGTTTTGGGATGATGAGCAACAAAAACATCAATAGGAAGAGGCAAAGGAGCGGGAATAGAAACAAAAGACTCTAGTTGAGAGTCACTATCAGATAAAGATTAAGACTCAAAATATGTAACATCAGCAGACAAAATGTTTACGAAGAACGGGACTATAATACTTGTGCCCTTTCTGAGAACGATAATAACCAAGGAAAACACATGTCATAGCCTATGAATCTATCTTGTCAATACTTGGATTCATATTATGAACAAAGCAGGCATTCAAAATCGAGGGACTAATGTAGTGGAGCATTGGGAAATAGTGCAGAATGTGGTGATTGTCTCCTAAGAAATTGACGATGGTAAGTGATTGATCAAGAAACAAGCAGCAAGAACAGCATCACTCTAGAATGTCTTAGGCACATTTGTATGGATGTGTAAGGCACGAATAACCTTAAGGACATGTTTTTCCTTTCAGCCATTCCATTTTGCTGTGGAGTAGAAATACATGTGTACCATGTTGAGCCATATATGATTGAAGGGGTGAGAAAAGGTATTTTTTGACATTATCTAATCTTAATATACAAAGAGAAAATTGAGTCTTAATTTCAGCTCAATAGTTTTGGAAAATGGAAAGTTGTACTAAACATTTTCTCCAAGTCATTTTGGATTAGTCATCCACAAAGGTAGCAAAATATCGGAATCCCAAATAAGAAGTAATACGATTAGGATCCCATCCATCAGAATAAATCAACATCTATGTTGCATAAGTATGGTTGTAAACAAGCCAAGCTTTGCCTAGCTCGGTTCGGGCTAGTAAAATTTGAACCAGGCTCAAGCTCGGAAAAAATGTTCGGGCTTAGTCTCGGTTTAAGCTCGTTATTTTTTAAGGCTTAGGTTCGGCTCGCAAAAGCTCGGCTCGGGAAAAGCTCGGCTTGTGAAAAGCTGTACGGAAAAAAAAACCATTAAAAGGACTGAAAACGCTTTAACTTTTACTTTGCAAAACCATGAAGCAGATTTTATTTGGAGGAAGGATTCAAGGGATTTAAGTGGTAAATATTAGCTATTTATGAGGGCGTGTTTGGAAATTACGATCTGTTTATCTCGAGAAATGTGTTATTCCAATTGGGACAGACAAAGACATTGGTAGAAGAGAAAGAATCATGTAACCTTATGAAAAGTTGGTAAGAGAAATATATAGCTATTTCACCAAAAGGCGAGAGAAAATTATTTAACATTAATTGTTTGGTTCCACATGAATATGATATGATGTAATACTTATGATACATAGGTTTATATATCATATATGACCTAGCCGAGCTTTAACCGAGCTGAGCCTACCCAAGCTTGGCTCAAGCTCGTTAAAATAATGAGCCTATTTTTGGGCTCGGCTTGCAAGCCTAAATATTGAGATCAAGCTTGGCTCATGCGAGCCGAGCTCGAGTCGAGCTAGCTCGGCTCGTTGATAACCCTATGCATAGGTACGGGTGCTAGTGCCAGAATCCAATGCATAGACGAGGTGTTAGATTTGGCAAACCCCAAAAATAGGATTCGGTGACTCGGGAAATATTTCTTATTATTATATAGTTAAATTTAACATAAAAATACAAAAGTATAATGAGTATTTTAAAATATAAGCTTGTAAATTAATTTTTGAAACAATTACTTACTTAAATATTATAAATATATTGATATTATTTTAAAATATAATTAGAGCCAAATTTCTTAGTTAGTTAATATACAAAGTACTAATTATATTGATATTATTTTACAATATCATTAGAGTCAAGTTTGTTATTTAGTTAATATATAAAGTACTAATTATAATTTTTATAACTTTAAAGGACAGATCGTTAATTTAAAAAATAATATAATTATAAATACATTTTATGAAGAAGGTTATTTAGGTCTTTTAACCTAAATGTTCGCTTAAATAAGCCACAATACATGGCCTGAAAGAGAAGTTGCTGTTGGCAATGTTATCAAATCGCTTGGGTGAGGCTAGGCAATAGCCTAGGCGACAATTTATTTATTTATTTTTATTTTTTTAAAAATGAGCATGTACTAAAAAATGACATATATAACATTATAAAAACAAAATTTTCCATTAATTTGAAACAAAAAGTAACATAACATGATTTCTACCAATATAGCCTAATGCGATCAACAATCATATAATAAATTTACTAAGGTTTGAATGAAATAAAACCCAGTCCAAAAAATTAGGTTAGAATCAAAGAAAGTTAAAATCAATAACGCTTGGATGCTTGATTAGGGTTAGGGTAGACTGAGACTTGGATGCTTAAAAGTTAAAATCAATAAAGCTTTAACCTGCATAAAAGATATAACTTATTGTTAGTACCTACATATGTGTATCTTCACCGACCAATAGAAATGTGACACATGGCACACAAAGAAATCAACAGAAGTGTGGCACATGGCACATAGAGATAAATAGGAGCGTGACGCGTGGCAGACAAAAAGTTATAGATGCACGACGCGTGGCAAGAAGAATCAGGGGCAAGTAAGCTCACTTTCCCGGTCCAGTTGTCCATGCACAGAAAGAGTGCGGGTCTAATCAGCCCATGTTCTAATGCAAATTCAAAAGCAAGGCGGGTTCGGTTACCATAACCGAATTGAACGGTTAGATAACCGATCGAAGTGCTCTATAAATACACAGAGGACCATTTCCTTCAAGAGCCCCCCGAACACATCAACAAAACCAGCGCAACGTTGCTTCAGACCTCAAGGTCTCTTATTTCCTTCATCGTTGCCTCCACTGCAACAGTAGTGTTCGGTTCCTCTGTCGCTCACCAGCCACTCTCCCAGGAGTATTGCTCTCAGCATTGGTAGGCCCTTCCAGCCTGCATGTGGGTCACGACCGCTGGAATGTGAAGCCCCTCTGTTCACCAATTAATCCGGTTAGGGTTTGTTGCTCTCAGCCTCAGACTGATCACCACTGCCACCCTTTGGGAAGCTGCTTTCAGCCCAAACGGTCGCTTATCCAACCTGCATGTGGGTCACGGCCGCTGCAAAAACCACTGTTGGTTCTCCAGTTTCTTTCTATCTTTTACCTTTTTATCAGACAAGTTGTCTCGAGGAGCTGCTCTCAGTTCAATTGGTAGTCTATCCAGCTCGCATGTGAACCACGACTGCTGGGATAACCACCGTTGGGTCACCAATCCTCTTTCTATCCTTTCTTTTATTTATGTTTATTTGTTACTATCATCAACGGTCAATGTTATTTAGTCATGAATAACATCTTGATTGAAAGCCCAATGGTGATGCATTATTATATCTGATTTGTCATTATTTCACCTACCTGAAGGAATCAGACGGACTCAATAGCAAAGGAAGAACCTCAACCTTTGAACAATTGCCTAAGAACATACGCACAATTGGTGGCCGATTGCATGACCGATTGCCCTACAACTCGGTTTAGTCAGTGTTAATCGGCGCCTGGGGTCATAACCCGAACCCCAAACTCTTGGACTAGACCAAGTCCTGGCACGCCCACACATGGTTCTAAATATCGTATTGTATCGCTCGTATCAGGCGATACGTATGTATCGAGCCACTTGATATGATACTCTAATTCACGATACATAACTCAAAAAAAAGCAAAGTATCGCGTGATACGGTCACTTTATCGACCATATCGCGCGATACGAGTCGATACTCTCGATATTTTCAATTTATCGGGAATATCGGTCAATACTGTCCATAAAATAAAGAGAAAAGGCTAGACGAGAGCTGTTAGCTCTCATTCTTCTCTACAGTTCTCCCTAACCAAAACCCTAATTGCAAAACCATCAAAAGTCAAAACCCAATCCAATCCATTGATTTTCGACCTAGATTTTTGGGGTTTTGTTTGCAAAACCTTAAGGTTGTGAATCAATCGAAGAGAAAGAAGTGTAGAGAGAGAGAGAGAGAGAGAGAGAGAGAGAGAGAGAGAGAGAGAGGCGTTATGGTGTAACTGGTGGCCGGGTTGGGTGCTGTTGCTGCTCTTCTTCTTCTTTCCCCTTTTTTGTCTCTTTTCGTTCTGCTCAGCAAATAACATTGGGTTAAAAAGCCCTTAAAAGATATGATTCGGTGCACCGCTAGTGCACCGAATGCATATCTCTACCACGTATAAGTTATATAAGATATGATTTGGTACATTGGCAATGTACCAAATGCACATAGATTAGCCATTTAAAAACTTTTTTTATATATTAATCTATATATGATTTAAATGTATATGTACATATGTAAGTTACACATTTATATTATTAAATATTTTAAATTTATATTATACACACACAAATATATAAACATTGCATATAATTTTATTTTATAGACATAAATGTCTTAATATTATGTATAATATATATATATATATATACATATAAATTATTTAATTCATTTTGCATATGAACATTATGGGGGTCTCGTATAAATCCGACGGCCAAAGGCCTTTAATTAATTAATTTTTCTTGCTCCTTAATTGTCAAATAACCCTACTATATATATATATATATATATAATTTTGTTTGAAATAAAGTCTTTTTTTATTTTTTGGCAAGAACCACCAACAGTAAAGTCAGATTTATTTTTGGCAAAATTCGAGTACGTCATAGCACCTCGCAAAGGGCACATTGAGACAAATCGATTAGCATGTTGCATGCTTTCAGCCAATCTGAACTCATGTTGCTACAAACTTTTTTGGGAGAGTTGGGGTTTTATGGGACCTCGGGGTCCTGCCATAAGGTTCATATGAAAGTTAATGTTACACGCCTTCAACCAACCTGAACTCACGTTGTTACGGACTTTATGGGAGAGTCGGGGTTTTATGGGACCTCGGGGTCCCGCCATAAGGTTCATATGAACGTTATTCACTTTCCATGCGCCAACGCGCGTGACGGTTGGTTCTAAGTTAATTTATATTGTATGTGTATGTGTATCATAGCAAAAACATGTTAATTTATTATATTTTGACCTTATCTTTGCATAAAAGTAGGTAATATTTTATGTATCCTCCGTTTTCCTTGCGTATCCACTATATCCATGATTTTTACAGCTTATCCATCCGTATCCGTGTTGATACTTGATATGTATCCATTTTCGGGACGAACGATATGCTACCTCGATACGATATTTTAAACTATGCGCACGATTACACACACATACCTACACCCAACACCAAGTGTGCGTGCCGCTGGCAGCAAACGGCCGAGGAGGGACCCGGGAGGGAACATACCCATTTTGGCACTCCCAGTGGGACATCAGGTGTAAAATGCTGCCAAGGAGGAGCGCCCGGCTCTCAGGGGAGGAGATGGATGAACATTTGCCTCTAGGAGGCAGAGAACAACAGGTATGTGATTCTCCCAGAATAGAGACGGTTAATGAAGTTGGGTCTATGTCTGATCCTGCTCACTAGCAGCGAAACCCCGACGAGTTGATAAAAGCACTACTCCAGTCCTTGACTAATCTATTCACAAGATGGATGCCCGATACTAATCGGTCTTTTACATTACTTGATGAAAACATCGGTCGGGAAGTGGTTGTTCCCAACGATAACCAAAGGGATACGACTTCTTCAGTAGAGGATCCACCCACGGCCACCAGAAGAATCGACCGTAATGGAAACTTAGCCACGCTTGGTACCAGAATCGTTCAGGGGGCACCTAGGCTAAATGGTAGAAATGCCAGGGGGCAACTCCAACTGGGAAATTTAGACACCGGTCAGGGGGCACATTTGCCTTTCATGACCAATAATGAATTGTTCTAGAAGATCAATGACATAACCGATCCAATGGTCAAAGGTCTCGACCGAAATCAGGTCTACCAAATGGTTCAAGAGACTTTAGGCCACTTGCCAAATAAGAGGATGATCAGGCCGTTATGCAGAAGGCTGTATCCTGAGTGGATCGACCGTCGCCATGAATTCCCTAGAGGGTTTAAAATACCAAAATTTTCCTTGTTATGTGGTGAAGACGGTCAATCCACCATAGAACACATTGGACGCTTTACCATCCAGTGTGGGGAGGCCTCGGCTAATGATTATTGCAAGTTGAGGCTATTTGGCAATTCTTTAATAGGATATGTCTTCATATGGCATACAACTCTGGATCCTAACTCTATACAGAGTTGGACTGAAATGGAAGAGAAATTCCACTCAGTTCTATAGAACCGAGCCAACAGTTTCAATGGCCGATTTGGCAAGGATAAGACAATTGCTGATGAATCGCTTGATAGATTCATAGCCTATTTCAAGAGGGCTAAAAACAAGTTCAAGTTGGCCCTCCCTGAGACCGAATTTGTGAAACTAGCCCAAAACGGTCTGGGGATGGAACTTCGAAAGAAGTTCGAGGGAATGGAATTTGAAGACTTGTTCGAATTGCCTTCCAGGGTAACTAAGTATGAATGGTTTCTTAAGGAAGAAAGCCAAAGAAAAACGGCCACGTTCGGGACCTGTTACCAGGCCCCGAACTATGAGATAGACTTGGCCAAAGTAGTGGCCAAAACACCAATATTATGTTCATCCTTAAGGAAAAGGGACGAACAGGTGTGACCAAGATTCCAAAAAGACCGTCTATGACTAATAAAAGATATGCATTTGACGTATCTAAAAGTGATGAGATCTTCGACCATCTTTTAAGGGATGAGTTCTTAAGACTCCTAGTCGGTCATAAACTTCCTACACCTAAGAAACTAAAGAAAGGAGAGTATTGTAAATGGCATGGCTTGAGGACACATTTGATCGCTAACTGCTTTGCTTTTTGGAGTATGGTGCAGGAAAATATTGACAAAGGTCTGCTCAAGTTCCCAGAAAAGGGAAGGTAGTAATGGAGGTAGACGCCCATTCGTTCCCTACAGGGGTGTCAATCAATGCCGTAGCTTCCACGGTGGTTGGTTTAGAGATGGGTCTCAAAAAAGAAGATCCATGATCGGTAAAGGAAAGAGTTTCGATCGAAAGGATGCGGTGAGGTCGTCACGGGCAACCTATATCAAGCCCCAGGCAGACCGGAGAAGCAAGACCATGCTGTGTGACAGATGTCTCAATGAAATCAGTAAATGGACCTGGCACCGTGTGGAAGATCGTAATGAGTGACGGCTTCATCAACGACCATGGAACAAATAGTCAAGATGGGGGCAGGAAGAAGCTAGGTCAATGCCAAAGATGGTGAAGCCACCGCTCATAGACCATAATAGGTGGAGCAAAGTCACCCATCCTGAATTCCCACATTCAGTTCAAGAAATGACCAGAACCTAGAAAAGGAGATGGCAACGGCAGCAGGCCGACCATAGAAGGATCCATATCTACTGATTTGATGACCGAAGCTTGGTGATTAGGCAGGAAGTAGTGAAGGCAATCCGTTCACAGAAAGCCCCGGTTAAGAAAGGATCGACCGAAACCTAGAAAAGGAGATGGCAACGGCAGCAAGCCGACCATAGAAGGATCCATATCTACTGATCTGATGATCGAAGCTTGGTGATTAGGCAGGAAGAAGTGAAGGCAATCCGTTCACAGAAAGCCCCGGTTAAGAAAGGATCGACCAAAACTCTGCTAGCCCGAATAGCGGTCAAAAAAGAATCGACCGAAGAATTATCACTAGAGGACATGGAAGAAGACTTACTCCTCGAAACACTATTAGCTGAATTCAAAGACTCATATGCGCACATAAAATCGACCATTTTACTGGCTGATACCACCCCTACAAAATCTATCCAGTTCGGATCAATGCCACCGATCTCAATGCCATGCAATATGGCCTTTACCCATAGCCTTCCATGCAACAACTTCAGGCCAACCTAGCACGGTCGACCCAGTAGAAGAGCTCGCCATTGCTTACCTCGTTGATCCGGACGACGAAAAAACTGAACCAATAGTAGAGGTAAGAACCATGGTTTCAAGGATCGGCCGATACCGGTACGTACCAGCCGGTCCGGACTTGGACCGGACGGGACCGGTCTGGTTCCAACCCGTGATACAAGTCTTTGTATCGTCGGGTTATGGACCGGTGGTCCGGTGACCGGTTCCGCCGGTCCGGTGACTGGTCCCTCCGATCCGACCGGTCCGGCGATCCCTCCGGTCCGGCGACTGATACCGCCGGCCGGCAGTCCGGTGACCGGTCCCTCCGATCCCACCGGTCCGGCGACCGGTCCGGCCGATTCGGCGTGATCTGAAATTTTAAAATTAAATTTTTTTTTTTTTGTTTTCTGTACCGGCTCCGTACCGGCGATCCGGACCGAACCGGACGAAACCGGTCCGGCGACCGGTTCCGGTATTTAAAACCTTGCATATGAGTACATATCTTACCTTCACGAATCTTCTCATTAATAAAATGATGATCCACCTCAATGTGCTTTGTTCTACATGTTGGGCTGATTCTGAGTAGTACTAATGATTGCTTTATTGTCACAGTACAAGCTCATAGGACCTTGAACTTCCACCCCTAGTTCATATAAGATTATCCTGAGCCATAGTAGACTAAGAAGTTTACACACCCCATGTGACATAGCTCTATACTCAGCTTTTGCACTTGACCTAGCCACAATAGATTGCTTTTTAGTGTTTACTCCAAGTTACCACCGACAAAAGAAAATTACCCTGAAGGAGATCTACGGTTAGTGGAGGAATCTGCCCAATCTGCATCTGTATACATTTCTGCCCTCAGGTGACCATGACTAGAATATAATATTTCCTTTCCAAGAATAGATTTAAGATATTGTAGAATTCTGCAGGTTACTTCCAAATGTGTAGTATGTGGAGCATACATAAACTGGCTGATAGTACTCACTGTGAACGCAATATCTGTGTGATCACCCCACGGTCGGGTGGACCATAGGTCGATCGGGTAAATGGAGTCGCCACCATTCATTGAGTTCGGGT
Organism: Pachysandra terminalis; assembly: GCA_031762675.1. Lineage (NCBI taxonomy): Eukaryota > Viridiplantae > Streptophyta > Magnoliopsida > Buxales > Buxaceae > Pachysandra > Pachysandra terminalis. The sequence continues at coordinate 228 of JAUPMG010114881.1, read as the reverse complement.
TTAAATGGTCACCCGTGGTTGATTGATTGATTTCAAAATTGAACCGAAATTGTGAAATTAGATCGGTCTAACCAGATTTGGATAAGGAGGTTTATTTGAGAGATCGGGAAGGTGTTAGGCACCCGTTCTCTCCCGGTTTAACCGGTTATCCGGTTCAAATTTATTTGGCCAATTAAAAAAAACTATAATAAAGCTACTAAATATAGATAAAAATAATAAATAAAAAAA
>JAUPMG010114880.1:0-25694 GCA_031762675.1 Pachysandra terminalis | reverse complement strand
TAAACGACCTATCGGATGATATAAACCTAACCCTAAGTGTGGTGGAAAGAGGGAAACCCTCAAGTACCCACCATAGAATATATTAGAATCAATTTCAACCATAGAAATGCCTTCATGGGAGTAAAACCTTACTCCCAACAAAATTTCAGACCGTATAGACTTCTCTGTGGATTCGGCGCACCGAAGAGGTCGCCGAAACACAGAGAGACTTACTGCTTCGGGTTTGGTCGCCGAGGGCAGTTTAGGCATGCCGAATAGGTTTCCGAACCCCCTTTAGGCTCGCCGAAGAGTTAGCCGAACTGAACATTTGACCAAAGTAATATGATTTCTCGTTTATCGAGACACATTTGAACCAGATCCCAAGATTTCATTCCATTCGGCACACTTCGGTGTGTTTAGGCCCGCCGAGACCCCACCGAAGATATCCACATGTCCAATGGAGGTGATTCTAAAGGGAGCACGTGTATCTTAACTAGTTACACGTGTTTGACCTATCTCTCGGTCAGTTAGACCTTCCATGCAAAATATGACCCCCCAATCCGAAGGATTAGTTTTAGTAGATTTGGCCTAGCAATGGGTAATTTTGGGAAATGATGTAAGCATGACTGCCGAACCCTCCCATTAGCTTAGTGCCATCATAATACGCGTGCGGGAATTCAAATGGGAGTTAAAGAAGTTGACTAACCCTCCCATTGTGAATTTATGCATATATAGACCTTATATAGGGAATTTAAATGATTAAGCCTTATAGTTGGGTCTTATGTGAATGTTGTGTTTATTGATGACATGAATGAATGTTTACATTTCTTATTCTCCTTTCTTCTAAATTATAAATGCTTGTTGTAGTAGTCCAATTGTAGTGTATAGGTGTGGGTAAGTGGGTAGTATTAAATGAATAATGTTAGTAAGAAGGATTTTATGCCTTGAATTCTTAGTTAGTAGGATTGTGTGTTACATTCATAGTAAGCTAAGTTATGGGGTTGTGCCCATATGATTGTATGATTTGAATATATGCCTGTGAATTGTGAGTGTTGAATTAATAAATGAATTTCTTTGAATAATGCAATTGCCTTATACTGGCTGTGATAGCCTCAGTCTAATACCACACTTAATGCCTTGGGTTTAGGCTGTCATTTGGGAAGATTGACTTGTAGGAATCTTTTAGTCCTATGAGAGGACACTATGATCATACCCGAGCCTAGTGTGAACCCATATAGGGAACCTCGGCAGTCTTGAGGGATGATGGTGATTACCCAAGTATTGCAGGTGTCTGCAAACTTAGAGGATGGTAATCGACCCCAGGGGATACCGAAGGTTGCTGCAAGTCCTGAAGTTAGCAAGGCCATGTTCTGTCAAGTGGCGAATATGTATGAGTCCCTGAGGGATACCGCAGGTGGCTGTAAATCTTGGCTGAAGGCCCATGATAAAAAATAAGAGGTGGGGATTGTGCCCTCTAGGTTGAAAACCCTTAAAACTATGTTGTACACACAGAATCCTCCTACCCCAAATACCGGAAAGGGGAGTGACTTCAGGTTGCTGGAGCACTCTTGGGGTGCATTCAGGTTGCAGGGACACCCTGGGTAGTCGAGTGGGGATCACGTGGGATCATACACAGTTTCACATCTTAGACAGCGTTTACTTTTCTGTACTGCATACTTTGATATTAATGTTAGTGCCTCTTATACGATGCAAGTGGCCTAATCCTCATCCTTAAAACGATGCATTTTGTATAGGATAGTCTGACTATTGAATAATACCCCATGAGGATGGGAGAGCGCTTTACATGCTTTAATTATATGTGGATGTCACAATTGTACACCACTTGCACCTATCTATATACTATACTTTGTTCACTACCACACATTGCCCAAAATGCTGGAGCATGAGTGAATACACTTCATTGTAGGTATACTCATTTTGGCTTTTAGCTTATGTTTGTTATTTTAATATTTTCAGGTTCAGGAGCATGGACGTAAAGAGAGAGTCCGGAATGGGTAGCGCACTCTGATAGAATGTATGAATTAGTCTAGCCGTAGAATACCCAGAAATTGTAGATTTAAATTCTAGGCGTGTTATAGTTACTTATATCTTACTAGAACTGTTATGACTTCTGCTTATGATCTGATTATTGTTAGCCACACCCGTAGAGATACGGGGTGAAGGTTGCACTTAAACTGGAAAACCTATGAAATAGAGAATTTTTGGTTTGGGTCGTGACAAAAGACCAGAATTATTGAACTAGAAGAGAAGGATAAGTCGATGCACGACCTAGCCAATGATGCTGAAAAATCAGAATGGACCAAGTAGGAAGACAGAAGCATAAGATTCAAAGGACAACTTTGCGTACCCAATAATGAAAAGCTGAAAGGAGAAATTTTGGAGGAAGCACATTGTTCTCGTTATTTTATCCATCCCAAAAGAACAAAGATGTATTACGACTTAAAGAGACATTATTGGTGGAGAGGAATGATGGTCGACATTGAAAAGTTCATGACTAGGTGTGTGGTTTGTCAACAAGTGAAAGTTGAACACCAAAAGTCAACTGGAACTTTACAGCCTCTACCAATATGAGAATGGAAGTGGGAACACATCTCTATGGATTTTGCTACGGGACTACCTAAGACCCGTAATAACCACGACATTGTTTGGGTGATCGTGGACAGATTGACTAAATCTGTACACTTCATCGCAACAAGGACAACGATGAATACCGATGAGTTTGCAAGGCTCTACGAGAAGGAAATCATCTGACTTTACGGAGTGCCTATCAAAATCGTTTCAGATCGAGGAGCACAATTCACATCGAAGTTTTGGGAAAGTTTGCATAAAGCTTTAGGAACACAACTGAGCTTTAGAACTGCATTCCATCCTCAAACAGATGGACAAACGAAGAGGGTGAACCAAGTGCTAGAAGATTTACTTCGAGCATGCATTCTGGATTTTAAGTGGAGTTGGCAAGATGTCACATGCCAAACTTAAGAGATCTCAAAAGAGTCCCTAAGAAGTGTGAAATATGACTCTCACCCCATTCCACATGGGAGTGGTAGTCAATATATTGCCAAATCATGAAGATAATTCAAGATATTATATAATACTGGAATATAAGTCAAAACTTAACTATTACATCCAGTTCAAATCATAACATAGCAGCGGAAATAAAACAAAAATCCTCTAGTTTCATGCTTAATCAAAATCCCAAGTAAAATAAGGCTTAGTAGGAGCCAATAATAAACTTTGGCATGAAAGCCAACATAATCTAGAAAAATCCCTAATAAATTTCCTAATTAGCTTCTTCGATAAAATCAGTAACTTCATCAAAACTTTGTTCCATGGCTTGATCTCCATAGTCCAAGTCATCCTCCACTATAATTCCTGAAATATGGTTGCTTGAAAGCGTAAGCTACACTTAGCCAGTAAGTAAACAAGTCTAACAAAATTTATGATTGAAGTAGGGATAATGCCACTCTTCAATGGTAATCGATATAAGCAAGACACAAGTAAATCATGTAATATCTGATGAATGTGCAAGTGATTATGTGATATGTGCTGAATATGCAAGTGTATTATACATGGTTTCACGGATCGGACGGTACCGGTCTGGGACCGGACCAGATATGGTCCGGTTCCAACCCACGATAGATAGGAATGTATTGCTGGGTTATGAACCGGCGGTCTGGTGACCGATCCCGTTGGTCTGTGACCGGTTCTGGCGTTCCGACGACTGGTCCCTCCGGTCCAGCAACCGATACCGCCGGTTCAGCAGTCTGGAAATCGGTCCCGCCGGTCCTTCCAGTCCGACGACCGGTCTTGCTGGTCCGACGACCGGTCTTGCCGGTCCAACGCCGGTCTGAAATTTAATTTAATTATTTTTTTGGCTTTCTGTACCAGACGGGATCGGTCCGGTCACTGGTTCCGGTATTTTAAACCTTGGTATCATATGCTATATCCTGAATATGCATGAGGTCAAGTTTTAATAATGAATGTTGTGCACTTATCATGTATAATCACCAAGTGTGATCTAGCAAACAATTCTAATATGCAATGCAAGCTGTTAGGTTTATTAATAACATAAGTTCCCACAAGACCGATCCTTCCTTGAGCAAGATGTCTTAACGAACCAGGGCCAGTCTCAAAGATAAGATATTCCATGTAAACATCATAGTTTTAAGGGGCTTCGACCTAGAGGGCATAATTCCCCCACTTATTTTTTATCAAAGGAAAATCCAAAGCATCACCAATGTGAAATCTCCTCAGGGAATCATATTTATCAATAACCAACAGAATTCACTCCTTAATAGTCCATAGGAAAAAAGTTAGTATATTGGGATAGCTAGTCCCTCAACACAGAAAAAATAAGTCTCCTCACGTATTATGATTTTTAGATCATAATATTCTCTTAATCACCTTGAAATCCAGTAGTGTGGACTCATATAAAAGGGTAATGCATTTAGACCAAATCCAAGGTCAAGAAGCTAATGATGTGCAAGTGAGAATGTGCTCAATAACTAAGCAATCAGATCATGTGTACGGTGTGCAGTAAGTCTAATTAACATGATAACAATGAATATAAAAGTAATATGAGGCATATCAAAATATCACATGTTCATTAAACTGGGTTTCTATTTTTGGTCATATGGTCAGGCTCGGTGGGGTATTCGGTGCGCCGAGTTTAGGCTCGGTGAAAATTCCAGGGCCCTAAAATCCCCTCTGTGACGCTCGGCGGGCCTTTCGACGAGCCGAGTGGGTTTCGATGACATTTCCATGGGCCTGAAAAACTGACTGTGGGATCGATGGGGTTTCGGTGGACCGAGATGGTCGTCGAGGCTCCTGGAGGTGTTCGGCGGACTGTTCGGCGAGCCGAGTAGGTCACCGAACCTCGCGATTTGCACAATTTTACCTGTTTTTGCATCCTTTTGAACTTTAAACACAAAACATGATTTAGTAACCTCATATAACTTTGAATTCCGCACAAAACCCAATAAATAAACCTCTCAAACTATAACTCAAATCAAACTTACCATGTCTTTTAAATTAATTTACTTCTATTTCTGTTTTAGAATCCTAGTTTTATTACTAACCTATTTTGTAGAGAATACTTACTAATTCTTAGTTTTTAAATCTCTGTCATTGATTGGAGATTGAAGCTCCTACAAGATCCTAGTCACATGTTTTAACCTTAGAAGTTATGATTGTGTGTGTTGTACCTAGTTTCCTATTTGTGCAACCCACCAATCACAATCGGTCAAAAGTCAAACATACAACTATTACTAAAATTTTAAATGAACTCCTAATTTTCTATTATTTACACATTAAACGTATTGTTTTTTTTTGGGTTATTAAAAAAGACCACTTAACATTTATGGAATTCTTATACAACAACAACTACCAAGCAAGCATCAGAATGCACCATTCGAAGCACTGTATGGGAGAACTTGCAGATCGCCATTGTGCTAGAACGAAGAGAACATATACATTCCCTCAGGACCTGAAATCGCTACTAAAACAACTGAGAAGATCAAACTCATAAGGGAGAAGCTCACTACAGTACAGCACCAACAGAAGAAATATGCAGATTTGAGGAGAAGGAACCTTTAATTCATGGTAGGTGATTGGATATTTTGTAAGGTTTCACCAACCAAAGGAGTATTCAGATTTAGCAATAAAGGAAAGTTAGCACATAGGTTCATTGGAACTTTGGATATTTCTGAAAGGATAGGAGAAGTGGCTTACAGATTGCTACTACCGTCTAGTCTAGACTTAGTGCATAATGTATTCCATGTCTCTATGCTAAGGAAGTATCATCAAGACCCCACAAGTGTGATCGATTGGCAAAAAGTGACAAGCAAAGAGGATGCTACTTATGAAGAATACCCCATAGAGATTCTAGACCGAAAGGAGCAAGTTCTACGGAGCAAGGTGATACCAATGGTAAAGATCTTATGGAACAATCATGGAACATTAGAAGCAACATTGGAACTTGAAGCTAAGATTCGAGAAAAGATCCACAACTGTTCGATTGAGGTAAGTGAATTTCGAGGCCGAAATTTTCTTGAGGATAGATTGTAATAAACCAAACTATTATAGGGATCATGTGTAATTTACTAGAAAAATAGGGACTTATTTAAAATTTTAGTAAATTAGCTACAAGGTTGACTTTGACTCATTGTGGTTGGTGGGTTGTATGATAGGAAACTAAAGTGCAATACACACAATCATAATCTCACAAGTTCAAACGTGTGGTTAGGATTTCGTAGGAACAATTAAACTAAATTAATGGTTAGGATAAATAGACAAGAGTTTATGTCTAATTAGGATAGGTGGTCAAGCCAGTAACTAATTCAACTATACTAGAACTCTATAATCTACGGTTGAGAATTAATCCAAATAAATCTAAGGGTTGGGATTAGAGACGTAATCCTAATCTAAGAACACCTCCTAGACTAATAAGGAACACAATAGAAAATATATATATGAATAGGCCTGGTCGATTATAGCATAATTCACTGGAGATAGAAGAGATTTTGGAGCTAAGGGAGGAAATTTCAGAACTAGAACTAGAAGAGGAATCAACAGCAACATTGAGGTAAGTATTCAGTTTAAGTTTTATTTTTGATTCAAACTAGGTGAGATGTCATATTCACTGAATATGACATAGCACACTATATCGTTATCTAACTCTTCTCGTTCTTCCCAAAACATGATAAACGACTTAAATTTATGGGTTTTTATTCCACAAGATTATCAAGCTAAGAAGTGGATTAAAAAATGATTAAAATATTGGGTTTCGTGCAGTATTTGATAGTATGATGTGTGAATGATTGATTTATTATATAAATATCTAATATTACCAAATATCGAGTTTTCTGGGTTGTCTCAACGTATGGTTGACCCATGCAGCTAGCCGCATGGACTTAGCCGTGTCCTTGCTGAGCCGTACGGCTGACATGCGGTTAGTCGCATGGCCAGCCGCATGCCCCAAGGTTTCTTGGGCTTACTGCCCAAGCAGCCGTAACCAGGGATGGTCGGTCGCATGCCAGCCATCCCACTATGTGTGTTTTGTTTGACTTTTGGCCAAGTAGCTGCATGGGAAACAGCTGGTCGCAAAGGCAGCCATATCTCAGACAGCTGGGTAAAGGCTACCTTGCTGTCAGCCGTTTTTTCTCAGTATGATCCGTTTGACTTGAAATTTCATGAACATGTTTATTTTGACTTGATTAGATCAAATTTGAAGTTAGTTTTACCAATTGGGGTTATTTCATATAATTACTTCTTCATGGACTCAATTGCTATGTTTAATGATTCCGACCAACGAGTGAAATTTTGATTGAACATGATTTGGACTCTAAATTGATTTTGAGAATGTTTTATATCTAAAGTTACGTCTGCACATGTACACAAATTGCCTGATTAGCTACTGTGCACAAATCACATGCACTTCATGGCCTATTTTGCATAATTGACCTTGTATTGGGTCTAATTGTTGGACTATACCTTCATAACTTCATATTGCTAGAGTTTATGATTTAATTGAGTGGTGTTATGATCTGGGAATCATGATACAAGCGAGGAAGTCCCAGATGGACAAATTTGCATAGGATGAGGGATTTGCTACCCCAATATACCAATATTTTTCATCTTGATATACGTATTGTACGTAACAGATGCCGAGTGAAATTCTATTGGTATTCGGATAATGTATGATACACTGAGGAGATTTCCTATTTTGGATGCCTTGGATATGTTCCAGTGATCGAAAATAAGAGTGGGGATTGTGTCCATTAGGTCGTAGCCCCTAGAAACTATGATGCGCACATGGCATATCTTGTCTTTGAAAGTGGTCCTGTATGGGGGGCATGGTTTGAGAAGCCACCTTGTTCAAAGTAAGAAGGATCTAGTGTGGGACATACACTATTTGAATGGTAAACAACATGCATGTTGCATTGCATATGATTATATATATATCACACTTGGTGATTATATATGTTTAGGTGCACAGCATGCATTGCATCCTTAATAATTGAATCATCTTTCATATTGCATTAAATTACACTTTGTATAATTCTAACTTTATGTTTTGTCTATGGGAATATCTTTGAAGAGTGGCATTGACCCTACTTCAATCCAAAATACTGCCTAATCTGTTTATTTACTGAGCTGAGTGTAGCTGACCCTTTCGAGCAACCATATTTCAGGTACTATAGATGAAGAAACTACCAATTGTGGAGAACAAGAAGAAGAACAAGGCTATGATGAAGTTGCTGGATTTGATGGATGGATTAAAGATTATCATGAATTTTGTGATCGGATCTATTGGCTGATAGGCCTTAGTTTTCTTATAGCATTAGTTAGTCTATATATCTAGGGATAGGGATTTTTGATTTAAGCATGAAATTAGGGAGTTTGTTAGTTTATTTCCGTTGTTTAATTTCTTGATTTGAATGTAATAGATAGACTTTTATTTGATTATTCTTAGTAAAGATATTTCCAGAATTTTTACTCATATTCTATGGTTTGGTTTTGTATTGACTGCCACTCCCATGTGTTATTTGGGGTGAGATTCATATTTCGAATCTTTTAGGGACTCAAATGAGATTTCTATGATTTGGGATGTGACAATTTCTATACCTTACCTTTGTCTCAAGTCTCAACAAGTGCAAATAGGCTTATAGAATTGTGCTTGAGCAAGTCTCTGACTTCCTGCTTATTCATGGGGTCATTTAGGCCCCTAAAATTCCAGCATGAGATGTTTAACATTTTGGAGATGAGATTGGGGAAGACTCACCATCCACACAGGTGGACAAATGTTTACCAGCATCAATGGTTGGTTTGCCAAGCTTCACTGATAGTTTACAAGTATCGGTGGTAGGTTGGCCTAGGTTGAGTTTATTGTTTTGGCTTGCCATATAAAATTGGGGTAATAACTGGTAGTTGTTCACTGAAGTGTTCAGAACAATGGGTTGGTGTAACGGCCTAACCTTTCTAATTTATGCTTATTTACATTTTAAGCCTTGTGATAATTCTTTCCTTTGTTTGGATCACCGATCGTATGCGTTGTGCTTAGTAGGCCTTGATGTTACACACAGTAGCATGGCCCATTTTAGTGTTTGGATCTATGGTGTGGAACATATAGATCATGGCATGTGATGAGTGGCCAGGATTAAATCTTGCTTCATGTTTGTTTGGGTGGCTAGGATTGAAGGAGAGAGGGAGTTGGTGGTGGGGAATACCAACTCCCACTAACTATTCAATCCAATGGTGTAGATGGGGGTAGTTAGATTGGAGGGCTAGGATTGGTTTGAGAGGAGACATGTGGCATGGGTCTCCATGCTTGAGAGAATCCCATGCATTTTTTCTCTTGAGCCTTGTTGTGTTGGTTTGCTTTGGAGCTTGAAGGAGAAAAGGGAAAAGACTTGCACGCTTAGGGATTTCATCTCTTTTTCTTGTGATTTTGCTAAGGTAAATAGATACTTCATGCTTGTTCATTGATTGAATTAGTTTCCTGCTCATTTCCTTTATTTTCTAGTTCATGCAATGTCTTAAATGTTATGGAAATTGATATTTGAATGTCTTGAATTTCATGTTGAGGAAGAACCATGTTTTTAGGATGAAATGTGTTGGATTTGGGTGATAAATTGATGTATGATGTTCCCTTTGTTGTATTTTCAATTAGGTGAGAAAAAACCCCTTGAACGCTTCGCCGAACGTCTTCTGGGCCGTCGGTGTACTATTCGGTGCGCGGAACAGGTTGCCGAGCCTCTGGTTATATGTAACAACAAAAAAATTTAAAACTTTAATATTAAGGTTAAAAGGGTAGGTAAACAAAAGAAATCATACTTGAGCCTTCTTCCTTGAGCCTTGCTTGTGTTTCTCCTCCGGCGCGCTGCTGGCGCCGGAGCCTTGCCTCCACTCTCGTGAACTCCCTTGCTGCCCCTCATGGGGAGGAAAACCCGCAAGGCATCCTCCCTTACTGCGTCTTTGTTGCTTCTCCCTGCCTCCTCTTCTTCCAAACCACTTTCCCGAGCTGCTCGTTCAGCTCTCCCAGACCCTTCCGTTTCTTCTGGACCAGGTAGTATCCTCTCTCGTCCCTCCATAGGCCATTCTGGAGCTACTTCATCGCCTGCTCGTCCTTCCTCCACTCCCTTGCTTTCTTCTCCCTCTTCTGCAGGTGGCTTTGTTCTACTCCCTCATTCTTCTTCTCCCACTCCCTCTCCCCCTGCCATACCTTCTTCCTCTCTATAGTTTCTTCCTCTGAGGCAGTTTGCAACCCCCTCATCTTCTCCATCTTTGTCGTCTCTTTGCACATCGCCGGTCTCTCTCTCTCTTCGGCGGGTCCAAGTCCGTCTTGCATGTTCTTTGCTCCTTCTCGGGTTTTTCTTAGGGTCGGGTCGGGTCTTACTGGACTTGTCCTGTCTAAATCTATTCATATCTCTCCCTTTTCCCGCATTTCAGCTGAGGTCTCCCCTGTTGCTGTTTGTGGTATGTTGACTCACAATGGTTCTGCGAAAGGTCAGTTGACCAACCATGTTTTATTTCCTGTTAAGGAAACTATTGTAGCTACATTGGGTAAGGGCGGTCTACCCCTCATTGAGCCTATCATTCCTTCCCTCCCCTGTTCTCCTGCCCCCCTGCGCCCCCCTGCTCAAGGTCTTGAGTTGTGTTTGACCCCCTTGCCTGACAGCATTTTGCCTTCCACCAGGCCTTCTCCTGGGATTGCAGGCTCTGTGCCTATCACGTCTACATTCACTGGCATCCCAGCTAGCGCCCCCCTCGTCCTAGCCTGCTCCCCGAGCTTGGTCCAACCTGTTTGCTGACTCAACTCCCCCCTTTCACACTCAACTGGCGTACTTCCCTCCTTCTCTTAAGGATGGGAGGTTAGTGGTCTGCCCTCCCAGGGAGTTCGTTGATGCGAGCATTGGCCTGTGGGAAGGCACTTTGGTTGGGCATTTTGTGGACAAGCGATTACCCCTGAATGTGGTGAAGACATTTGCTCAAAGATTGTGGGGTAAACTTAGCAATGTTGAGGTAATATCTAATTATAATGGCTTCTTATTTTTTAAATTCTCCAGCAAGGAAACCAGAGACAAGGTTTTAGCCTCAGGACCTTGGCATTTTGCTGGAAAGCTCTTAATCTTGAGAGAATGGAGACCAAAGATGCCACTGCTCGAGGAATATTTCAATACAGTACCTGTTTGGATTAAGCTTTTCAACATCCCTCCTGAACTTTGGACTTCAAAAGGGCTTCGCTATGTGGCAAGTGCGGTGGGATATCCTCTAAATGTTGATACAACTACAAAGAACCGCTGAATGATGAACTTTGTGAAGGTCTATGTTGAGATCAATGCTGAATTAGATCTCCCCAATAATTTCTCACTTAACATCTCAGGCAACACTTTGATTGAGGAAATCATTGATATTGAAGTGGAGTACATGTGGAAACCTCAAGTGTGCACTAATTGCAAGTGCTTTGGGCATTGGACAAAAGCTTGTTCTATTGTTGCTAGGGTACCTAAGCAGTGGATGCCTACTGGGAGATTAGTGAACCTAGAATGTAATCAAGAAGAAGAGCCTATGACTAACCCTTCAGCCCCTAAGGAAGGTGACTTACTTCTGAGTAACTTTAGTGTGGAACACAATGCTGAACCTAATGCTCAAGGGAAGCATAACCACTCTACTGTTTTAACTAAAGGAGGTAACAACAGTGGTACAGGAGGGGAGCACCACTCTACCACTGAAGATCTCAGCAATGAAGAGGGTAATATAATGGTAACTCCTGACAGTATTGTGAAGGAAATTGTGACACACAACAACCCTTCAGCTCAGCCCCAAAGATCCTCAACAAACAAATTCAATGTTCTTATGGAAGAAGGGGAAGCTACTATGGAGAATATTGAAGATCCTAACAATACCCTATTAGAACAGATGAACTCCTTGGTAGGAGTTGAATCCTTCCCACATCCTTGTCTTAATGCCAAGTCTTCCTTGCTAGAACACTAGGGGGATTAATGACCCTATCAAATAGAAGGAGGTGAGGAGCTTGATCTCCACTTACTCACCTGGTATCTTTGCTTTTGTTGAAACAAAGGTGAGTGTTAGTAACTCAGCTAGTATTATTCATCACATATCTCTAGGGTGGTCCTCATACCTCAATTACCAAACATCTGACCAAGGTAGAATCTGGGTTTGTTGGAATGACAGGGAAGTTGTATTCAATCCTACCTTTTGCTCCAATCAAATTGTTCATGGGTCTTTAACCTTCAAGTCTAACAACTCTTCTACTATGATCAGCTTTGTGTATGGCTCTAATGATGTCAATGAAAGAAAATTCCGTTGGAGGGACATTATCAACCTTTAGTCTAACTTCCGTTGGATCCTGGCTGGGGACTTTAATGTTGTAAGATTTAGTAGTGAGAAGTATGGTGGAAGGGATATTAATATACAAGATACTAAGGAATTTAATGACTGTATTGATCAACTGAAACTCAATGACCTGAGTGAAAAGGGATGCTTATTTTCTTGGAATGACAGAAGTCAGACAAATGAGAGGATTCTCTGCAAATTAAATAGGGTGATGGTGAACCAAGCTTGGCTCCAACATTTTCTTGATTCTGAGGCTGAGTTTCTCCCCCATGGTGTATCTGATCACTCCCCTATGATGATAAGAATTTTTGCAGATGGTTCTAAAAGGAAATATCCTTTTAAATTCTTCAACAACAGGACAAGCCACCCAGATTTTCTCAGAATTGTTGAAGAAACTTGGGCTGAACACATCTCAGGAACCCCAATGTTTTTCCTTGTCTCCAAGTTGAAGAAACTCAAAAACAAGCTTAAACCGTGGAGCAAAAGTGAATATTCTGATTTCCATAACAGAATTCAATCCACCAGGGAGGAACTTACTAAGCTACAAGTGGACCTGATGAGTGGGGATGCAAACCATCTTCACACTGAAGAAGCAAACAAAGTTTCATTGTACTATGCTCTTCTCAGAGCTAATGCATCTCAATTGAGACAAAAGTTTCGAATACTTTGGCTCAAAGAGGGGGATAGCAACTCCAAATTCTTTTATAAATCTTTGTTGATTCACAGATCTAGAAACAAAATTCTCTCTCCTAGAGACACTAATGGTGATTGTGTTATAGGGCATAACAAAATTGCTAAAAAATTCATAACCTATCACAAAGATATTCTCAGAGAAGCCCACCTTCCTAGGAGTCAACTTATGTATCAACCTCTTCTCAATAAGAAGTTATCTGATGCTGAAACTGCTGATGTGGTTAAGGAAATCTCCAACAATGACATTAAGGAGTGTTTATTCAGCCCTAATGATGATAATGCACCTGGAAGTGATGGGTAACACTCCTAAGTTCTTCAATACTACATCGGAGATCATAGGATCCCTCCTTTGCCAAGCCATAAAAGAATTCTTCAGATCTGGTAAGCTCTAGAAGCAAGTTAACCACACTTGTTTGACACTTGTGCCTAAAGGTTCTAATCCTACTGTTGTTGAAGATTATAGACCAATCTCTTGTGTTAATACCATCTAAAAATGTGTTGCAAAGTTGATGGCTAACAGACTGAAGCCCCTCCTAGGTGACCTAGTTGGTGAACACCAAAATGCATTTATACCTAGTAGGCTCATATCTGATAATATCCAAATTATCCATGAGCTTGTAAATGTCTACCATCTTAACAGGGGTAATCCTAGGGTGGCCTGTAAGATTGCTTTGAGAAAGGCATATGACAATGTCAGGTGGGGTGCTATTGATAGTATGTTAGCTGATTGGAATTTCCCTACTAAATTTAGGGAGTGAATTATAATCAACACTGTATCCTACTCCTTAGCCATCAATGGCTCCCTGAATGGGTTTTTCATTGGGAAAAAAGGTCAGAGACGGGGGGACCCTCTCTCCCCATACATTTTTTGTATCTTGATGGAGTATCTTGACTGCTGTATTAAGAAGAGAACTGAGATTCAACAATTCTCTTTTCACCCAAAGTGCTCCAACCCAAGAATTGCTCATATTTGTTTTGCTTATGACCTGTTTTTATTTGCTGCTGGGGATCTTAAGTCAGCTAGACTTCTCAAAGATGCAATGAATGAATTCCATATGTTCACAGGGTTATCAGTAAACTTCACAAAATCCCTTCTGTTTGCCTCTGCTGTCAGTCCTGAAATACTTGATCAGATAAAAAATATATGGGGAATAAATGAAGGGAAGCTCCCCATTAAATACCTGGGAGTAGCTCTTATATCTTCAAGACTTAAGGTGAGGGACTGCAAAGAGCTTATTGAAAGAACTAGCAAAAGAGCTCAAAGCTGGAAATTCAAGGCCTTAAGCTATGGAGGCAGACTAGAAATGATTAAGTCAGTCCTTTTTTCAATTCTGGTCACTGGAGTTCTAATTTCATACTCCCAAAGAAAATCCTTTAAACTCTGAACCAGATATGCTATAGGTATATTTGGGATGGGAATGATCAGGAAAAAAAAAGACATGTAAGGTGGTTTGGAGGGATGTTTGCCTTCCTAAAGATGAAGGGGTCTTAGGATATCTAATGTTGTCCAATGGAATCAAATAGCTTTATATAAGCTGGTTTGGCAGATTATCAGCAGGAAGCAGTCTATCTGGGTGAAGTGGGTCTATGCAAACCTAATCAAACAAAAATGCTTCTGGGCTATCAAAACTCCTACTAGCTGTTCTTGGTCTTCAAGGAAGATCCTGCAATCTAGAGAGAAGGTGAAAAGGCTATCCCTGTTCAAGGTGGTTAATGGCAAGGATATTTGGCTGTGGTGGGATATGTGGCACCCCAACAACCCTCTCCTACCCCAGATCACCCCCAGACTAATTCATAGGGCTGGGTTCAATATTGAAGATAGAGTTGACAGGTTGCTCCTTGAAAGTCAATGGATTGCTGGTGATGACCCTAACCTGCAGATTCTATGGGATCAGCTCACTTCCATTTCCTTATGCAACTTCCAAGCTGATAAACTAATTTGGATCCCCTCAAAATCGGGGGAGTTTTCCACTAAGGAGACTTGGAAACATTGTAGGAGCCACAGTCAACCTGTGAACTGGGCCCCCCTTATCTGGTTTAAAGGGCTGTGCAAAAACACAGATTTATTGCTTGGTTGGCTTTGAGAGGGAGGCTCCTAACCCAATACAAGCTATTGAGAATGGGCATAATCAACCAATCCTGTTGCTCTCTGTGTAACTCTTCACCTAAATCTGGTGAGCACCTATTCTTTGAATGCCCTTTCACTTCTTGGGTGTGGCATAAACTCCTCTTAATTTCTGGTATTTCCAAAACAACTCTAATGTGGACTGAAGAAGTCAATTGGTGCTCCCAAAACCTGTGTGGTACTGATCTCAAGGCTAGGGCCCTTTGCCTCAGCTTCAATGCTGTGATATACTTCCTCTGGCAAGAAAGAAATTCTAGGATTTTCAAGACCCAGTATAAGGACAAAGAGTTCATACTGGAGGACATCAGGGAAACTATAAGAAAAACACTTGCTGCTAGGAGCTGGTCTGTTCAGGATACCAATTTAAACAAATTCTTCTGCTTCAATTGGAAAATCCAGCCTATGTTTTTACAAAGTGTGTAGACCAGTATTGTTGTAGAATGTTTATTTTGTTTTCTGCCCATTTAGCCTTTGGGGCAAATTTGTGTGGGTGTGATCCACCCTTGTGATTGTATTTTTCCTACTCTTTTATTATAACAAGCCTTACCTTCCAAAAAAAAAAAGGTTATAAGGGTAATTTATTTAAAACCTAATTAAAATTCAACATAATATTAAGACTCAGGCTCACATTATAATAAGACCATATTTCGAAACCCCAATACAATGTGACTTAACTGATTTAAATAATAATTAAGATTTATAAGAAATTTAATTAAATTAATAAGGACTTAAAAGTAATAAATCATTAGAGTTAAAATGAATAGTTGACTTGGTCAAATCTCCAGAATTTGCTGACTAGGCCTAAACCAGATATATATGTATATGAATAATAAAGTTAATTAAAGTAATAATAATAAGGCTAAATAATAACCCTAAGTTAACATCAATCAAATATTAATTATAAACCTTTATCTAGAAGCTTTCTATTTAGAATCCTAGAAAGACTAGAAAACCAAAACTCCCTACTGCATTATAACTCAATAGGATAACCCATTATCCATTAAACCTTATAAGATAAACCTTACCTAAAGGATCTAAACACTTAAAAGGAAGATCAAATTCGTGGAGAAGCCCTAGCATGAGAAGAAGAAACCCAGAAAACACAAGTAAGAAGAAGAATAAACCCTAGGAGAATTCTACAGCAAAACATTGTGAGTTTTCTCTCAATGTCTTGCGTATTTACTTTTATTTCATTGTTATGGACATGTGGAAGTTTGATTGAATGTAATAACCCCTTTCCCATGATCTTATGATTAAAACCTATAATTTTAAAGATCAAACCAATCTCTGTACACATTCATGCATAAACTAAGAGTCAAACCCAGAAAATTGACCATATGGAACCAAGAAACCCTTTTGAGATTAATAAAAACCCAATCCAATGCCTTAGATCACAAATACGAAGAACCCTTGAGTTATAGGAAACTTTTGGAAGAAATCCCAATCAAAATTAGCCCAGAATGCACTTCGGCGAATACCCATGGCACGCCGACTATGCGTCGAGCCCCATACCCTGTGAAACTGCTCACTGGTTTTCACGTCGAGCCCCTAACTCGATGCGCTGAGTACGCGCCGAGCGTCACAGTAAATAAATTAGGTCCTTGGTTTTCACGTCGAGACATATTTCGATACGTCGAGATATGCACCGAGCCTCTATTTTGACCAAACCTAGAATACCTTCATACCATACCTTCCAACAGCCATCTGAGCACATCGAGATACACGCCAATACATGTGCTGAGCATGCGCCGAGAGCCAAAATGCCCTATTTTGAACCCTAAACCTTTGGACATCTAAATTATATCTAATCTAATTGATTTACCATGATATTAAACCCCAGAATTAAATCTAATAATCCAAGACCATTCCAATCAAGTTCTAACCAAGTCTAAACTGATTTTAACCAATTAACGCCTTGGATTAGGTGGTGATATTTTGAGATACTTCAGAGATTAGACTCCTAACCATTCCAGCTATACCTTACCCTCTTGTTGTGCATGTCTAAGTACATAAATTGAATAACAATCCAATGACTATGTATTTTCATTGTTTATGTTATTATGTGTATGTGAATGGAATGCCTTATTAATTATGATAATATATATATCATTACTGTTGTTATGATTATTATATGTACATGGATATTCTTGCCTAAGATGCAAACTCATGAATTATTAACTTAGAATCATGAGAATGTGCTCATGTCTTTGCTGATTTGAATATATGCCAATGAGACATTGTTTGTGCTAAATAATGATCTGAAAATATGAGTTGCATTTGGACTACCTTGCTGTGATTGCAAGATCTGAGATCCTATGCTTTTGATGGGAATGGATTACACTTGAGACTTGACTATTTTACCCATTTTGTCCTTTGGTGGGACTATGTGATATAATTATGTGTTGAGGAACTGTGAATCCCAATATACCAATTTATTTGTTTGCTCCCAAGGTGAGGGCTATATCCTTGCATGGTGAACCCAACAAACTTGTGGAAAGATGATAAGGTGAGGGAATGTTCAAGATTTAATGCCCAATATCTGAAGCATATACCCTTCTGTTAGTTGTTAATCTATATGATTCCTTGAGGACTTTACAATTGGAATTCTTTGGAGTATTACCCATGATCACAAATAATTGGGGGAATTGTGCTCTCTAGGTCGAAACCCCTTAGAACTATGATGCGCACATGAAATATCTTAACTTAAGAGGTGGGGGTATGGGGGGGATGGTTCGAGAAGACATCTTGCTCAAGGAATGATCAATCATGTGGGAACTTACATGATTAACATACTTAACAGCACTTGCAATGCATATTGATTGTTGATATTATTGTGAGTATCTTGTGTATGATATGCTTGATCTAATTTTGCATATAGAAGTAGGATTAGTGATATGGATCATTATTTCATATACCAAAGTGAGATTGGGAGAGAAACACTTGTTATTTTAATTGTTGCTATGATTATCATTAATTATCTTATAAATTCCAGATTATAATTAATTTACCTATATTAATGTTTGTATTTCATAACTTTGGGATTTGAGTAAATACCTTGCTTTGAAAGACTACTCATCCGGGCTTTCCAGCTTATGTATGTTTATACTTTTCAGGAATCTAGTAGCATAAGGAGAGCTTGGGATGGGGCTAGAATTGAAGAAACAATAGATAGGATTTTGCAATAGTTTTTATTTATAGATTCATTAAATCAGTTGTAATAACACTAGATTATGTATTTTTACTTAAGTATACCTAAAACTATTATTGTTTACTTCCGCTTATGTTTTGATTATTTCTTTCCACTCCCATGTTTTATTGGGGTGAGAGTTACATACATTACTATTGGGAATATCTATGGTCTCAATGGTTTAGGATGTGACGTTATACCCTGACCTTCTATTTTTGTCGCCGAGTCTCAGTTCGCTGTGCTGAGCTGGCTTCGGTGCACCAAAGAGGTCGTCGAAAATGAAGCCCCTGGAGTTGTCGCCGAGTCTCAATCCGGTTCGCCGAGATGGTCGCCAAAGCAGGTTTCAATGCGCCGAGATGGTTGCCGAGGACCTCGCCGAGCCTAGTTGTTTAACCTTCAAATCTGTGTCTTATATTTGATGCACTTTCACATTGTTTTCTATTCATATCAATGATTTATACTCTCAAACTTGGTTGATATGCATTTCCTTCATTATGAATTAGTTCTATGTATTGTTGAATCTCAATGTATGAGGATGCATGAAATAAACTCTTTAGTTATGTATAATGCACCTTGTACACTATAAACTGAATGCTTAGCTAGTGTGCACATTCCACTTGCACAACATTGACTTGAGACCATAGCTTGGTCAAAGAGAAAGATCCTGTCCTCCGAGACCACGCAGTGGAGTCTCGTGAGTGGAATAAGGGTGATGTGATGTGAATTTCGCATCTAGTGGGGAGACTGGCATTGATGAGTTGAGGGATTAGCTACCCCAACAAACTCACTTATTGCCCAAGGGCACTTTACCCAAGGATACTCACATTGGTGAAAACTTGGATGTATGATATGAGAGTGAGACCTCTGTAGCATGTTAAATGTCATGATTTTTTGAGGGCATACCCACGTTGGTGGAAACCTCAGAATTGACCCTTGATAAAAAATACGTGAGGGGATTGTGCCTCCTTGGTTGAAAACCCAAAGAACTATGATGTACACATAGAATTGTCCTATCCCGCAGCTCGTTATTACGTGGATGAAGTCACATTGGTGGGACATCCTGGATAGAGATCTGGATCAAGTGGAAACATGCCATATTAACTCATCTGACAGACTGCATTGCATACTAGATTGCTTGATTAACTCACATTGGTGATTAATGTGAATTAGGTGCACATCATGCATAATAAATACTTGACCTCATGCATTGCATTTCAATAAACATGTCATTATTGTACGGACTGGTTATATTGAGTAATGACGTAACTCTTAAGTTATTCTTGCACGATCATGAATTTATTTACTAACTGGCTTTATAACTCACACTTTTTAGCAAACAATTTCAGAACCTTTAGAAGAGAATATCGCCGAGGAGAGTGCTGTCAAGGTAGAAGACTTCGGAGAAGACGAAGACTTTTACTTTGAGTAATTTCTTATAATGTTTGAAATGTTTTGATACTCGGATATTTTTGGATATTACTATTCTTCTGGGAAACTTGGGTTGTATCTATGGGAAGTCTGGCTTTTAACCTGGAACTGTAATTTTTTGTATTTTTCGCTGTTTATACATGTAATTATCTATAGAATGTTGTTTTTAATTTCCTTTCTTGTGAATGTTTCTATACACTCTTACTATAGTTGTGTATTGACTACCACTCCCTTTCCCCAAGGGAGTGAGGGTTACATCTCTAGACCTCACGGGGTCCCCAAATGGACCCGTAGGTTTGGGTTGTGACAAAGTTGGTATCAGAGCTATAGTTCTTCGTTTTAAATCAAATTTCCTTAAGTTTTGATATGATTGAGACTCACGAGAAGAACTAACCTATGCACGACCTAGAGCTTGCAACGATTGTGTTCGCATTGAAGATTTGGAGGCATCACCTCGTCGGGGAGACTTTTGAAGTGTTCACGGATCACAAGAGCCTCAAGTACCTATTCTCTCAGAAAGATTTAAATATGCGACAAAGAAGATGGATGGAGCTCATGAGCGACTACAACGTTTCTCTACAGTATCATCCGGGCAAGGCTAACGTGGTAGCAAATGCACTTAGCTGAAGACCTAGAAGTGTCGGGGCTCACTTGTTAGTTCAAGAGTGGAAACTTTATGAAGTGCTTGCAGACTTCAACTTTGTTGCTCATAAGATGGAACGAGGCATGAGGTTGTGTAATATACTTGCTACCCTCACTTAAGGCGAGGATTATTGACCTTTAAAAGAATGAAGCTTGGATGCAAGACTTAGTTGCAGACGAGGAGGGAACAGATTGGACCAAGGCAGAAGATGGAAGCATCAAATTCAAAGGGCGAATTTGCATGCCACATGACGAGGATCTGAAGAATGAAATCTTAGCTGAAGCTCACAGATCGCGATATTCCATTCACCCCAGCAGGACCAAGATGTATTATGATCTTCGATGTAACTATTGGTAGAGGCGAATGAAGGTCGAGATTGAAGAGTTCGTGACCAAGTGTGCTACTTGTCAACAAGTGAAAGCAGAGCATCAGAAGCCGGCAGGAGCACTTCAGCCTCTACCCATTGGGGAGTAGAAGTGGGAGCTCAAATCGATGGATTTCATCACGGGACTTCGCAAGACTCTCAGCAACCACGACATGATCTGGGTGATCGTGGACCGTTTAACCAAGTCAGTGCACTTCTTAGCGATGAAGACTACGATGAACACAGGTGAATTGGCGAGATTGTACCTGAAAGTGATCATCTGCCTACACGGAGTACCCGTTACTATCGTATTAGATCGCGGTTCGCAGTTCACTTCGAGATTTTGGAAGAGTTTGCAGAAGGCCTTGGGGACGTAACTCAACTTCAGCACCGCTTTCCATCCACAAACTGACGGTCAGACTGAGAGGGTGAATCAAGTGCTTAAAGACCTCCTGGGATCATGTATTCTAGACTTCAAGGGTAGCTGGGAAGAGCATCTGGCGCTAGTAGAATTCTCCTACAGCAACAGCTATCAGACGAGTATTGTTATGGCACCGTTCGAAGCTCTCTACGGAAGATCCTGTCGATCGCCCTTGTGTTGGAATGAAGATAATTCTCATGTTCCTTTGGGACCGAAGATCGTGGTCGAGATGGCTGAGAAGATCAAGCTAATCAGAGACCGACTACTTACAGCTCAACCTTGGCAGAAGAAGTATACAGAGGTGAGAAGAAGGAAGTTAGAATTAATGGTGGGTGACTGGGTATTCCTTAAGGTCTCACCGACCAAAGGAGTGTTCAGGTTCGGCAAGAGGAGCAAGTTGGCGCCAAGATATATAGGACCTTTCGAGATAACCGAGAGGATTGGAGAAGTGGTTTACCGAGTGGTACAACCATCCTCTATGGACTTAGTGCACGACGTCTTCCACGTGTCCATGTTGAGGAAGTACCACCTGGATCCAGCATCTGTGATTGATTGGCAAACCTTGATGATCCAAGAGAACACTACTTATGAAGAATACCCCGTGGAAATCCTAGATCGGAAAGAGCAAGTGTATGGTCATTGCAAAAGTGAAGGTCTTGTGGAGCAATCATGGGACGTCCGAAGCGACTTGAGAACTTGAAGATGAGATATGAGACAAATACCCACAACTCTTCACTTGAGGTAAGCAAATTTCGTGGAAGAAATTTCTTTTAGGAGGGTAGACTGTAACGACCTAACCTTTCTAATTTATGCTTATTTACATTTTAAACCTTGTGATAATTCTTTCCTTTGTTTGGATCGCCGATCGGGATTAATCCAACCACGCGATCGTATGCGTTGTGCTTAGCAGGCCTTGATGCTACACACAGTAGCATGGCCCATTTTAGTAGTTGGATGTGTAGTGTGGAACATATAGATCATGGCATGTGATGAGTGGCCAGGATTAAATCTTTCTTTGTGTTTGTTTGGGTGGCTAGAATTGAACGAGAGAGGGAATTAGTGGTGGGGAATACCAACTCCCACTAACTATTCAATCCAATGGTGTAGATGGGGGTAGTTAGATTGGAGGGCTAGGATTGGTTTGAGAGGAGACATGTGGCATGGGTCTCCATGCTTGAGAGAATCCCATGCATTTTCTCTCTTGAGCCTTGTTGTGTTGGTTTGCTTTGGAGCTTGAAGGAGAAAGGGGAAGAGACTTGCATGCTTAGGGATTTCATCTCTTTTTCTTGTGATTTTGCTAGGGTTAGTAGATACTTCATACTTGTTCATTGATTGAATTAGTTTCTTGCTCATTTCCTTTATTTTCTAGTTCATGCAATGTCTTAAAAGTTGTGGGAATCAATATTTGAATGTCTTGAATTGCATGTTGAGGAAGAACAATGTTTTTAGGATGAAATGTGTTGGATTTGGCTGATAAATGCATGTATGATGTTCCCCTTGTTGTAATTTCAATTAGGTGAGAAAAACCCCCTTGATTTGGATGGTTCGCGACATTTAGCGACCTCCTCGGTGTGCCGAACGTCTTCTGGGCTGTTGGTGTACTGTTCAGTGCGCTGAACAGGTTACCGAGCCTCTGGTTATACCTGGACCTTCTGTTTTTCTCGCCGAGTCTCAGTTCGGTGCGCCGAATAGGTCCCCGAAAATGAAGCCCCTGGAATTTTCACCAAGCCTCAGTCCAGTTCGCCGAGATGGTCGCCGAAGTAGGTTTCGGTGCACCGAGATGGTCGCTGAGGCCTCACCGAGCCAGTTGTTTAATCTTCAAAGCTGATGTCTTATAGTTGATGCACTTTCACATTGTTTGCTATTCATATCAATGATTTATACTCTCAAACTTGGTTGATATGCATTTCTTTCATTATGGCTTAGTTCTATGTATTGTTGAATCTCAATGTATGAGGATGCATGAAATAAACTCTTTAGGTAGTTATAATGCACCTTGTACACTATAAACTGAATGCTTAGCTAGTGTTCACCACTCCACTTGCACAGCACTGACTCGAGACCATAGCTTGGTCAAAGAGAAAGACCCTGTCCTCCGAGACCACGCGGTTGAGTCTCGTGAGTGGAATAAGAGTGATGTGATGTGAGTTTCACATCTAGTGAGGAGACTGGCAAGGATGAGTTGAGGGATTAGCTACCCCAAAAAACTCACTTATTGCCCAGGGGCACTTTACCCAAGGATATTCACGTTGGTGAAAACTTGGATGTATGATATGAGAGTGAGACCTCTGTAGTATGTTAAATGTCATGATTTTTTTAGGGCGTACCCACGTGATAGAAACCTCGAAATTGACCCTTGATAAAAAATAAGTGGGGGGATTGTGCCACCTTGGTGGAAAACCCATAAAACTATGTTGTCACATAAAATAGTCCCATCCCATAGTCGTTATTATGGGGTTGAAGTTACATTGGTGGGACAACGTAGATAGAGATCTGGATCAAGTGGAAACATGTCATATTAACTTATCTGACAGACTGCGTTGCATACTAGATCGCTTGATTAGCTCATCTTGGTGATTAATGTGAATTAGGTGCACAACATGCATAATAAATACTCGACCTCATGCATTGCATTTCAATAAACATCTCATTATTGTACGGACTGGTTATATTGAGTAAGGACGTGACTCTAAGTTAATCTTGAACGATCATGAAGTTATTCACTTACTGGATTTATAGCTCACGCTTGTTAGCAAACAATTTCAGGACCTTTAGAAGAGAATACTATTGAGGAAAGTGCCGTCAAGGAAGAAGACTTCGGAGAAGGCGAAGACTTTTACTTCGAGTAATTTCTTGTAATGTTAAAATGTTTTGATCTTCGGATATTTTTGGATATTAATATTCTTTTGGGAAACTATGGTTGTATATATGGGAAGTCTGGTTTTTAACTTGGAACTGTAATTTTTTGTATTTTTCGCTGTTTATACATGTAATTATCTATAGAATGTCGTTTTTAATTTCCTTTCTTGTGAATGTTTCTATACATTCTTACTATAGTTGTGTATTGATTGCCACTCCCTTTCCCCAAGCGAATAAGGGTTACATCTCCAGACCTCACTGGGTCCCCAAATGGACCCATAGGTTTGGGTTGTGACAGTTGGTCCCTCACATTATCAAGGAGTCGGCTTCTGATTTCCTCAACAATACTATCTTTACCTTGCAGCTCATTACTAGGATTCTCAATGGCTTGTTGAATTTCCTGACCTTGAGATTGGGTTTCAATAGGGATTACCGTAGTCTCCTCAACCTTCCTCCTAGTGGGCACCCATTGTTTGGGTTGTTGAAATGCTGAAGGGCAGGCCCTAGTCTAGTGCCAAAAACACCTGAAGATTGAGAAAACTTGTGGCTTCCAAGCATATTCAACTGAGATCTTAGCTAGTTCCTCATTCTCAGATTCATCAGGAAAATTAAGAGAAATAATACATGGTAGAGGTGACTCAGTGTTGATTTCAACACAAACTTTGGCATAATTTATCATGGAGCAGCTTTCTGTGGCATAATCAAGATGTAGTGGGGTCCCTATTGCACTTTTCTAACTAAGGCCATCAGGTGTCTAATATTCAGGAGGAATATTAAATAACTTAGTCCAAATTAGGAGAGAGTTCAGACTTTCTTTAAGGAATTGCATGTTTGGCCTCCATTCCCTTAGAATCAAGAGCCTACTAGCAAAATGTCAAGGTCCTGAATCCAGGATCTTGTCACGCATTTCCTTGCAAATTTAAAGAAAAAGAATACATTCTCATTGGCGGTAACCTCAACAGACCCAAGCTTGCCCCAAATCTTCTGAGCAATAGACTTGACAATAAGTAAAGGTATATTTTTGTCAAGGAAGTGTCCAACCAGGGTACCCTCCCATCTGGCAAAGACAACATTAACAACCTCTTTTGGCGGTTGAACAATGATCTCACCTTCTCTGGGGATGGGTGGGAAATACTTTAGTTTCGTTCTTGATGCAGGAGTAGCTCCAGCTAAAAGGCTTGACCAAGCTTTGGGTTTGAGGACGGTTTCATGGGGTTAACAACAAAGCTAGGGACAGGCAAGTCAACCCTGTGAGAAAGCTAGCGAACAAAGGAGCTCAGGCCAGCAACAGGCATAACTCTGCCAGCCGACATGGCAGGGAGCAGCTGGGGGACAAGGAAGCCACAAGAGGTGTTAATCTCAGTCCTAAGGGTGAGGGGCACAGTTTGAAGGCCCCAAAAGAGGAAAAGAGTCAGTGGAAACCTACAAATTAGCACAATTGGCAATGGGAAAGGAGATAAACAAAGTGCGGGAACCTGAACGATTTAAACCGTCACGGGTCAGGGAAGCAAGAGAACCCGAACGGGTTGGGTTTCCCGAAAGATTGCCATTCTCACCCTAGCAACCAAGAGAATGAGCAAGGGGAGCAGGAGCAGCAGAAGGGGAGGCAAGGGAAGC
>JAUPMG010114869.1:0-11920 GCA_031762675.1 Pachysandra terminalis | reverse complement strand
CCTCCTATGGTCAAGGTCCTATCGGTCATTGGTCTAAGTCACTTGTGAGATTAAGTCTAATTAGTTAGGCTAATTTGACTTCTAATCTCTCTTAGTCTTGGATCTGGGATCGGGTCATTACATTGGTCCACCTAAGAGACTGGGGTATATGATGCGTAGTACCCCAGGTGAACGTTTTAACCATTTTCAGAAATGATGGTTAGGAATTCTAACTGCAGTTGACTTTCTTCCAAAACCTATAAATACTACCTTACTTCCCTCATTAGGGATGGATGGAGAAAAAGGCATTTGACTCCTAAAAACGTAGCTCTGAAGTGTGCTCATGTAATTCTTAGCCTTGGCTCACTATTTTCCCTAGCTTGGTTCTACCGGTGTTAGACGGTCCACTAATTTGGTTCTTTGGTTCTTTTAGAGACGGGATACGGTCACTCGTTGATTTAGGTTCCCATCGGTCAGTAATTCTACTCCTGGTGACTATTCATGAAATCACCCACTACACTTTGGCGACTCCGCTGGGGACCAAGTCTCCTACTTACTGATCACTATTAGAAAAATGGTAAGACAAAAGGGAAAAACAAATCCCTGGAGGAAATAGGAGCATCATCTCCTCTTGTTGAGGAGGAGAGACACGAAGTAGATCTACCAGACGACCTACAGGAGCTGGAAGAAGAGCATGATGCAGATTTGTACCCTGATGAGCAGATGGAGATGATGAGAATAAAGATGAATAAGATGGAGGAAGCGCAGGAACAGATGCTGGACAAGTTGCAAACAATGATCACACGGGAGAGTCACATCCCCACACCACCGACGGAGCCAACAGTGGAGAGAACACCACCTACAACACCTGTGGTAATTCTTGTGACTACTTCAGTAAGTGCATCTCAATCAGACTCTGTGAACAATATTGGCTTCATAACTCGAGAGGAGATCGTGAGCCTCATGCAAAAGGAGAAGGAGAAGCCCATGGAGTTTAGCATCGACACCAGATCTCCGTACCCGATGGAAATCATGAAGAAGCCATATCCTATGGGGTATGTAGTGTTGATCTTCATGCCACAATACAATGGACGATCAGGTAACGGAAAAGAACATGTGACCAAGTTCACCGGTGCTTTGGGAGCATTTGCAGGCGATGATGAACTAAAGCTGAGAGAGTTCTCCCAATCTCTCACTGATCGCGCCTAGACTTGGTATGATAATATTCCCCACGAATCTATCTTTAACTGTGAGGAGATGAAAGTAGCTTTCTTGCGAAAGTTCTTTATCTTGGAGCAACGTTTGACACTCATGGAGTTGGGAAAGAAGAGGCAAAAGCCTGATGAAGGACTTGAGCCATATGTAAGGTGATTCTGTGACCTAGCAACTGATTGTCGGGATACAACCACGGAAGCCAACCTAGTACAGACGTACATCGACGGAATGATGAAGGACTATCGTCTAGTATTGGAGAATTTGAAGATCGATAATTTTTCTCACCTTTATGAGTCAGCGAGGCATACCAGACGTACTATGGTTCTAAAATGGAATGTTGCATGGATGAATAAGGGAAAGTCTGCTTCACAGACCATGGCGGTCGAAAAGAAAAGACGTCCCAAAGAAGAGCTCAGTGAAGGTAGAAGTCGTAAGAGGAAGTTTTCACCTCTTCCTCCCCTGCCTTGCGGTGTCAAAGAGGTTGTAGTGATTCTTAAGCAGTGGATAAAAGATCGCGTAGTGGTGCCACCACCACCGAGTACCCCGACTGAGGATGATAAGGCAAGAGAAGACTACTGCTAGTTTCACTGCCATGTGGGACACAAGGCGGAAGACTGTTTTTCCCTCAGAAGGATATTTTAAGAGAAGATTAATAATAGGCAGTTGTAGTTGCCAGGAGCTGCGTCGGTACATAATGATCCATTACATAACCATGGGAAGGCAGCTGTCCTGGCCGTTACTCATCGTGACGCCATGGACGCAATACTGGAGGTTGATATGGAGCGACCATTCGAGGTGATGGTGCTCAATGAAGAAGATAAGGAGAATATGCATTAACGCTTGGGCTCTAATGCCAAGGTTGAGAAGTTTTACAATGAGATGGGGTTTATCCTGTTGGCGAGGAAGGAGATGACAAATGCTCTTGTTATTGTTACTACCCAGCTGGGTGAGCAATGTTTCTCTGTGGACACTGGACCTAAGAAGTTCTGTCAAGAAGTAGCAGGAACAGTTACGTTCTCAGATGAGGATGCAATAGCTGCTTGCCTTGGACACAACAGACCACTATATGTTCCAGCAACCATCAATAATGTTAAGATCAAGAGAGCACTGATTGATCCTGGCTCATCCATTAATGTGTTGCTTTACAAGACCATACAAGAAGCAACTATTTCTTCCAAGAGGATGGTAAAGAAACCAATGGAGGTGCTATCCTTCAACAACGAGACATGAAAGACAATGGGACACATAACCATTGACTTGGTAGTAGGGGCAGACGGTTGCCGACCAAATTTCATGTTGTTGACGTGGACGTGTCCTATCATGTGCTATTGGGAAGACCATGGCTTCACAGATACAAAGCTGTTCCTTCTACTTATCACTAGTGCCTGAAGGCGAGATGGCACGGTAAGAAGGTTAAGGTGAAGGCCACTGTCAACCCCTTTGATCGAAATGAAATCCACTATGCGGAAGCTATCTTCTCTGATGAGATAGCGGCTGATGGTGAGACCTAGGTGGCACCGGTAAGAGGAAAGCTCCTACCTAGGTTGGAAGACTTGATGTCCAGTAAGGAGAAAGGAGAATCGTCACGCAAGAGGAAGAGTAAGAAAGATGAAGCAGAACCGGAAGCTAAGTGTCTAAGAATGCAGCGGGAAGATGGTAGTTTCTTCTACCGCTTATGACAGTGTGAGGAATCCAACGAGGAACAACTCGTGTAGACTCCACCACCAGATGAAGCATCGAAGATGTCCTCATGCTTTTCAGTAGAAGAACTTTGGACCAATCCTGTTGAGGCACCAGAGGTCTTGCAAGATGGATCGAAGTCAGTGACCGAGGACATGGAGGAGATCAATATAGCTGATGTGGCAGGAGCCATCAAGAATATCCCCATTAGCAAGAGTCTAAATTCCAGTGAGAAGGCAACACTGCTAGCACTTCTACGTGAATACAGGGATGTCTTTGCGAGGGAGTATTCGAAAATGCCAAGATTGGATCCGAACCTTGTGGTACTTAAGCTGAATGTGGACCCTGACAAGAGGTCGGTCAAGAAAGTTGCCAGGCTTTTTCGGCCTGATGTTGAGCTAAAGATAAAGGAAGAGGTGTTGAAGCTGTTAGCTGCCGGTTTCATAATGCCAATACAACACCCGACATGGCTAGCTAATATCGTTCTTGTCAAGAAGAAGAACGGTCAGATACGCCGCTGTGTAGACTTCAGGGACTTGAACAAGGCATGCTCGAAGGATGATTTCCCGCTCCCGAATATGGATGTGTTAATCGAGTCAACCGCAGGGAATGAGATGTTCTCGTTCATGGACGGGTATAGTGGCTACAACCAGATAAAGATGGCAGCCAAGGATGAGGAGAAGACAACATTCTGCACTCCCATAGGCAACTTCCACTTCACAGTCATGCCCTTCGGTCTCAAGAATTCAAGCGCTACATATCAACATGATGCATAAGGAAGTCGAGGACTATGTTGACGACCTAGTCGTAAAGTCAAAGGAGTGAGCTCATTATACTGACATCCTTAGGAAGGTGTTTGAAAGGTGCTGTAAACATCAATTGAAAATGTATCCTATGAAACGTGCCTTTGGCGTTTCGTCCGGCAAGATTCTTGGATTTCTGGTACACAGCCGTGGGATCGATATTGATCAGCCGAGAGCAGAGGCGATTATAGAGTATGGTTCCTCCTAAAAACCAGAAGGAACTAAAAAGCTTCTTAGGCAAAGTGTCATACTTAAGAAGATTCATCCCGGGCTTAGCAAGCAATATCCACCCAATGAGTCCATTACTGAAGAAGAAGGAAAAATATGTACGGACACCGGAGTGTGAGGATGCCTTCATAAAATTGAAGCAGGACATTACCACTTCTATTACTATGTTATCACCATTGGAAGGAAAGACAATGAGGTTATACCTCGCGGCATCAGAGCATGCAGTGGGCGGACTGCTAGCTCAAGAGGATGATTTGAGAGCAGCGAGGCCAGTTTATTATACCAGCTGAACCTTGAGAGGGCTTGAGATGAGATACACCAAGGCTGAGAAGAGCTGCTTAGTGTTGGTACATGCAGTGCAGAAATTCTGACATTATCTATTGGCTCATAAGGTTGAACTGATGACCAAATCGAGCCCTATCAGATTCCTACTATCTGAACCTGTTCTGTCAGGGAGAATCGCTAAGTGGCTGCTGCTGCTGTCAGAATATGACTTGACTTGCACCATTCTTGCTAAGATAAGAAGCCAAGCTGTAGCAGACTTGATGGCTGCCTTCGCAGCTAATCCTTCTACGTCAGAAGACGATCCTGAGGATGTCTTTGAAATAGCATCTATTGATGATTCAGGGTCATGGACCCTTTAATTTGACGACTTTATAATGAGAGGAGAAGGTGGAGTAGGAGTAGTGATACTCTCACCAGATGGTGAAGCTACATCTACTGCCTATAAGCTACAGTTCCCTTGTTCCAACAACTTAATGGAGTACGAAACCTTAGTACTAGGATTACTAGTGGCCAAACATATGCGAGTAAGGAACCTGATAGTGAAAGGGGATTTTAACCTTGTGATAAAGCATATGCAAGGGGAGTTCACAGTCAAAGATCCAATAATAGCACAATATCGAACTGTGGCACAGAGGTTGCTATAGAATTTCAACTCAGTTGACTTCGAACATTCTCCGCGCACCACCAACAGGCATGCAGATGCGCTGGCCACACTGGGTGCCTGACTTAAGTTTGATGAAGCTTCACGATAGGTGGAAGTTATTAAGAAGACAGAACTTGTTACCCTCACCGAGAAGGTCCATAATGATGAAGGAGATGATTGAAGGATTTAGATCTTCAAGGATTTGCAAAATCCACATACATCGACTATCCCTATCAAGGAGCTGAAGAACTATGTGAACTCGAGAGGAGAGTTATATCATACGGTAGTAATGGGCGTGCTAAGCCAATGCCTTGGTCTAGAGGAGGCCACACAACAGTTACACGCCAAGAATAACCAGCAATGCTTCCAGAAAGATGCTGAAGCCTTATACCGAAGGCTATAGAGAGCTAGTTACTACTAGCCCACGATGATGAATGAGGCCAACGTGCTACAGCAAAGTTGCCCAAGATGTAATGGTGAATACAACCGTGATGGTTGTATGTTCATCACAGAGGTCAACGAAGATTGGAGGCAAGCTTATATTGACTATCTATCATTGGGAAAGCTTCCTGACAAAGTTGTCGAGGCGGCTAAAATCAAGAGACGTGCCAGGAGGTTGTTCTTGGCAAGCGATCTCTTGTATCGCCAAAGTTGGATGGGAAGGCCACTCAGACGTCTGGCCAAGAAGGAGGCTGAGGATGTAATGCAGGAAATACACTAAGGCGACTGAGGCGCCCACCAAGGATACCATCGCCTGTTGGACCAATTGTTGCAGATAGGTTACTACTGACCCACAATGCAAAAAGATGTACATGAGTACGTGAGACATTGCTATCAGTGCCAAATCTTCGGTCAGAAGATCCATGCTCCACACGTTGAACTACAACATATCTCTGCCCCTTGGCCCTTTCATTCATGGGGCTTGGATCTAATAAGACCTATTAGTCCCAACTCGGGCGGTCACGTGTGGATACTTACGGCTAAGGAATATTACACCAAGTGGGTGGGGGCTATTCCTATGAGACGAGCCACAGGAGCAGCAATTAGCAATTTCGTATGAGATTATATCATCTGCAGGTTCAGAATTCCCCGGAGGATACTATCCAATAACGAGACTCTGTTTGTCAAAAAGGATGTTAGATTGTTGACAGAGCACTACAACATCAAACACATCAGGTCAACTCCCTACTACCCAAAAGGGAATGGACAAGTTAAAGCTACCAACAAGACCTTAGTCAGAATTCTAAGCCTCATGGTACATGATCAAGGAGGAAAATGGCACGAGAAATTTACTTTGGCGTTGTGGGCATATCACATCTCAAAGAGAACTGCCACCCAGGATTCTCCGTTTGCATTGGTTTATGGCAGTGACGCGGTCTTGCCAATAGAAATCAAAGTACCGTCTGCACGCATAACCTTGGTAGCAGCCCAAGAGGATGATGATATTGACGAGGTCAGTGGACGAGTCTGAGACCTCGACCTAGTAGACGAAAGAAGGAGTAATGTAGAAGAGAAGACAACTGCATACCGCGTGCGTATCTCGAGAGCATATAACAAGATGGTTCGCAGTTGTGACTTCAAACAAGGAGACAGAGTACTAAGGGCGGCCACCCATGTATGCGCTGATTTGTCGGCCCCCAAGTTTGTTCCTAAATGGGAGGGTCCCTATGTCATTAGGGAAGTTGCCGCCAGCGAGTACTACATGCTGAGCCAGATGGATGAGACACCCCTTGATGATCCGATCAATGCCAAGTGGATCAAACTTTACTATGGCGATTATTCTAGCCAAGAGTAAACGCTTTATTCTTTACTATATTAGGTTATTTCATGTTTGTGTTCAGAGGGATAGTTCAATCATTGTGCTTAGATCCATAGGGTTAATTCACGAATAAGAGAAAGTTCTTTCATTATCAATATGAGTTTCTAACTACATGCATAATGCCAAATACTAAAAAAAAAAAAGAACACTGACAATATAGATATCTATGCTACTACCTAGCAATCTACATTAATCCGATGCCGTTGGCACCTCTAGAAGGTCTGCCACTAAAGGACCATGACTGAACTTGCTATTCTTATGCCAAGAACGCGCAGTAGAAAGTCTACCATCACCACCGACCAATTTGGCTTTAACCGCAGATAGCTCTTCTCTTCTTCTCCTAACAGCTGGGCGCGCAATGCTTCGATCTTAGCCTCGTGACTGGATACACGGGACTCTAAGTCCTGACGGGTAGAAGAAGGAACCCTTAACTCTCGATAACATGTTAGGTGTCCCAAGGATTTCTCCATGGCGTCCCAGTGCGCTGTCAACTAATCTAGCTTTATCCCGGCTGCTAAGGGATCCTCTATCTCCTTCCACATGTCATGGAGATCCTCCATGGTAAGAGTAGAGAGTCGTGTCTCCTGTAGACGCCTAACTAGTGAACATATAGCGGAATAGAAGAAAGATATCTCGATATCAGGATCGCCATAACAATCAACGATCCTCTGAAGAGTAGAGCCGTAAACGGAAGGAATGAAGATCTTCTTTACAAACATAAAACGATTGTCCGCTTCAATAGAAGGAAGGAGTGGATCAACATAAATATCCACGCTTCCCGGATCCAAAAGTCCATCAATAGAATCATGAGAATGACCACTCTCACTAGAGGCATCGATTGCACGAAAACCGTCCTCATCTGGGATCGAGGATTCCGGGGGTATATCCATGATAAGATCAAGAACTCTCATTTTTCTAGTAGTCAGCACTCAAGGAGCACAAGGACTACTCCCCCTCCTTAGTCGTTTGAATGGTCTCTGCCTTGAAGGTACCGAGGAAGCAATAGGGGTCTCCTCTCTTGCAAAGGGAATATCACTAGCAGTGTCCCTAACACCAGGAGTAGGAGGATATTGATGTCTAAGGGACTCATCTGCAAGTGATAAAACAATTACTTTACATAAGCAAAAGATATGCTTAAAACGAAATATGTACTAGCAAGAGAAATCGAAGTCTCACCCCTCTCAGCAGAGCATGATATAAGGGAAGTACTAGGAGAAATTGATACCACTGAGGCCATTCTAGTTGAACCGAGGCTGCGATTTGGCAAGTCAACTTCAATATTGATGGGGCAAGAGTCATGAGTATGGCCTTCTTTGGCATCATCTCCTTCATCTCCTTCAACCTCACGGTCAGAGATTGATTTTTCCTTATCTGGAACAAGGACTGGGGGAATAACCATATGGTACTGACTGCAATTGGAAGATGAACCAGTGTGACCAGTAGTCTGTCCCTATAAAATATAGGACAAGAAAATCATAGAATCAGTCAAAATAATGAAAGTAAAGGGAATGATATGCATACGTATATCTATACACAAACAAAATCCTAAGATATATCAGAGGATGATAGTATATTAAGTCTTACCGACTTTCTAGAAGAGATAATTGTCTTTTCCACAGTAGTCGGAGCCAAGGCGTTGGCAGTCTTGGCCGAGACTTTGCGAATCCCATCAAGAGGAGCGGTCTTCTTGGAAGTAGAGCGAGAGGGTAACTTCAATCTGGCATGCTTAGCAAGGATATCGACTAGTGGGATCCTCACTGCCTTCTTTTTGACAAAGGCATAAGCTTTGTGCCAAAACCTATGCCAAAACTTCACCATATTTGGAGTACACCTTGGACGATGATCTTTTCCCACTACTGTGACCTCATGCGTCCAGGTATGGAACAACTCACAGAGACCACGCTTAGTATATAGAAGGCATGCGTGCGCGAGATCAAGATCTAGCGCTGGTGTCGAAGGAGGCATTCCCAAATTGCCAAATAAAATGCTGAGGGTTGTAGGCTTCCACTATAGCTGGAAGGCAACCCGGCAACACACTTATGATATATACAGCATCAAGTCCATTGATATGTGATTGCGGTTATTGAAGGGCACAACGCTCAATGGGAACTTAGTCCGATAACCAACGGACTCTATGCCTGGCAATATCTCGACATAAGGGAGGAATGCAAACTGTGATTCATCATCTACCAAGAGGATGAAACCAATGGTCTTGATCCGCTTGGCATTATCCCATAATAATGCTCGTGTACGTTGCCCATCATCATCTGGGAATGTACGAGGACAAGGGCAATACTCTTTGAATCGTTCAAATATGAAAAGTTGTAGAAAGACAGTGGGAACAAACGATTCAATGTCGTACCTGCCACATGAGGAAGATAGATCCTCCACCAACAGATCCATCATATGATAGAGAGTCCCCAAGAACATAGCTGTAAGGGGAAATCGGGCACCCTGCGCCATACGTATCGCCATAAGGAAGTGACGATCATGCACTTTCTCTTGTGGCAAACCCTCGAAGAAATATCTCGAGAGAAAGAGAGCAATAAAAGCCTCAAACATATAATTCGAAGAATACCCAACACCATTGGACTCTTGGGGAATATCATCCTTGCCTCTCATCTGCTTGATGTCCCTAAAGAAGTAACGAATTCGGACACTGAAAGAGGAATATACCTTTGACTCCTTCGAACTAGAACGAGAAGAATACTTAGAAGGTGTGCCTGCCAGAACTTGAGCCTTGGTTAATAACTTGATACGGCACAACTCGTCGGCACTAGGAGTAAGGTTGGCAGGATCAGCATCGCCAACGACCTCTAGACCAAGTAACACATTGACATCCTCTAAAGAAGGGGCAAACTCACCCCAAGCCGTCACAAAGGTATGAGTAGTAGTATTCCAGCGACAAATCAGCTGAAAGATTGCTTCTTTATCAACAATAATGTTCGACTCCATGCACACTTGGATAGCATCTCTCAGATCGCACTTTCGAAGCTTTTGCCAAAAAATGTCAATATCTAGAATATCTTGGCACCACTCACGCCAGCTGGTGGGATGACCAGGATGCGTCTTGAATCGCACCTGACTGGGAGGATAAGCCCCAGATTGGAAATTAATGTGAGGGATAGATGTCAAAGGAGGATTAATATCCACGCTGGCATCTTTTGGCAAGAAAGACACGCCTTCGCATTCATAGGACCTTCTGGCATGGCGGGGCTGGGAGGTACTCTCTTCCAAAGCCAATCATCAATAACGGGACTTTTAGCCCAAATTGTTGGAGGATGAGGAATACCATCCTCGTCCGAGTCCTCCAAAAGAGCTGGTCTATGATGACCCTTCTGCCTTGCCTTAAGGATCTAAAAAAAAAAATAATTCTAAAGATTCAAACGATATATCAAAACAATAAAACCCAATATTTATTTGGCTATCACGATTCATGTTTAGATATACATGCTTAGAATTAATTAATATAAAATTAAAAAAAAAAAAAGAAAATCAACACACCCCAATATTTATTTTGGCTATCACGATTCATGCTTAGATATATATGCTTAGAATTAATTGATAAAAAAGAAAAAGAAAATCGTTGCTACTTTATCACCACACTGTGAAGCTAATTAGGAGAACGGTTCCATACAAAGTCTTCCACATTAATAATTCCTTAGGTATTTAATATTCCCATATGGACAATGTTGTTCCAAGATAAAACATATTATAAAAATATGAATATTGATAGCGATTTTGAAATTGTCTAGTTATTTTTTAGTTTTTTATTTTTATTTTTTTTGGCTATCACGATTCATGTATTCAAATCATGAACAATATAAAAAAACACTTAAATAGGTTAATATTGCAAAATCCAAAAAAAAAAATGTGATGGTCATATTTATAAAAAAAAAGGATATATATGAATATTTAAAACGACAAAACCAAGAAAGAACTCTTGCTTCCATCACTTTCAATCTCTACAGAAGTGAAAGGAGACTAAAGATGGATTGGCTGGTGGCTGGTTAATATGCTTCTCCCCTTCTCAACTTCCTTTTCAATATCAAACCGGAAAACACCTTAAAGAAATCATTAAGAGAATCATCAATATCAAACAGAACATCTCATCTTACCTAGGGGTTCCAATAATTGGCAACAACAGATGTTCAGAACCATCAAATTGCTCAGATGGAGCTCTCCGGTCTACACCCATACACAAGTCGTGGGATTGGAAGGCGACACACAGAAGATAAAAGACTGGTTGATTGAAGCAAATAATGGCCTACTCGCAATTGGGATTGTGGGGATGGGCGGAGTGGGGAAAACTACTACTGCTCATAAGGTCTTCAATAATAGACAGATAGAAGATCAATTTAGAAGGGGATCGATTATACTTGCTATATATTGTGCAGCAGCAAGCCGTTGCCTTCCTTGAGTTCTGTGCTCCTCTTGGATTGGCTTAGTCAAAAGGTGCGAATTGAGGAAACAACCCAATGAAAGTGATGAGGCGATAGCAAAAGAAAAGAGGAATCTGATCCGTGAGGATCAGCCCAAACGACCAAAGCAATTTCGGGAAGGAAGAACTACGATAACGAAAAAAAAGAGAGAATTTGATCCCATAAGGATCAGGCAGCGCCGGGAAAATTGAACAACGGTAACAACAACAAAAGAAAGAGAGGGAGAATCTTGATCTTCTGACAACATGATAAGACTGATATGACCACCAACAATAGAATCCGAATCCAATGATGATTAGTACCGACGTCGGAAGCTGAATCCAAGCAGGATAAGGTAGCACCAGGTAAATAATTCATTCATTTATTTATTTACCTATTAAAATTTAAATAACCAAGTCCTTGTGAAGGGAAAGGGTTTTGACGTTAAAAAAAAAATTTATTACTCATGACGTCAACAATGACATCATGGCTATGTAGTGGCTTTGAAGCCTTACTCGTGCATGCTTTCATGCCTTGTACTTCTATGAAAAAAAATGACGGCTTAAACTTTTATATAAAAAGGACGGAACGTCAAACCCGATGACGAGGGGGGGGGGGGGGCGACAAACCCGAGGAAAAGGGAGGACGTCAATGGCCGTCCCCAGCCCCCAGGAGCGGGGGCGACGTTGAAGGCTGTCTCCAAATCCCAGGAGCAGAGGGGGGCGTAGAAGGAAACCTCCGCCTGCCGGTGAAGTGGCGCAAGAAAAATTCAAAATTTATTGAATTTTAGTCAAACATAAAATAATTAAGTCCTGTGGGGACTATTACTGCAGTTCCTAGCCCCCAG
>JAUPMG010114839.1:0-11921 GCA_031762675.1 Pachysandra terminalis | reverse complement strand
GTGCTCTTCATTTTCTTTGAGTTTCAGTTCTTCCTCAATCTGTAAGTACTGGCCTAACTGATCAACAGTTATCTCCTCTTTTTTATGTTTCAGAATCTTCCTTTGTTCTTTCCAGAAGGGATGAAGTTTTTCAATGATAGATAAGATAGCAATTTCCTCATCCATATTCATGTTATGCTGACCAAATTGACTCAAAATTTGCAGAATTTCATTAAACTGCTCAACAACAGGTCTAGCATCAACCATTCTATAATTCATAAATTTAGAGGCCATAAACTTCCTACTTGTAGCATCTTCTAAAAGATACTTAGCCTCGAGTGCATCCCAGACATCTTTGGCCGTCAATTTTCTCTGGTAGATATCGAACAAAGAATCCACCATAGCATTGCAAATGTGCCCCTTGCAAATGTAGTCATCCTGCTCCCATTTCATCCTTGCACGAGATTCAGCAATTGTTTCATTGTCATGTGCCACTGGTCTCGGAGTGGTAAGCACATAGGCCACTCGAAGACCATCAAGGAGGAAGTACATCTTCTTCTGTCATCTCTTGAAGGAGGATCCATCAAACCTTTCAAGTTTGATGAAGTCAGCAACAAGCTCTTTCAATGATTGTGGTGCCATTAAAGCAGAAATAATTTCTTAAGATCGTTAGAAAAATTGGATAGAAAAAACAGAAAGATGAAATGCTCATAAAGTGCGTTACAATGTCGCTTTCCTTGAAAAATTATTTGCCCCCACCAGAAATGGCATGCAAATGGGATACAACACATATTTTTCCAAGATACAATGAAGCCCAGAAAACCTCTGTTGTTTAGTTTCGTTTTTGCACTTTCGAAACTAAAACCTGAACACCCTTAGATTTTCTATTCTATCAAGAACAAAGACTTGAAATTTGAAGATAGAAAGAGTTTAGGGAGAAAAGAAAACGTCTGGAAAATTCTGTATATCCAACAGTCTACAGTAGACTTATTTATAATTTTAGTAAACAGTTATTTAATGTATCTGTTCACTAAGAGACACTTGGTTTGAATTTTAACAGTAATAAACTGCTAATCAAACAACAGTCATAAACTGCCTAATTAACAATCACTAAACTTGACCATTAGATCTCAACAGACGCTTAATTATAGCCGTTAGATTAAATTAATAATGATCATTTAATCACATCATAGCATTGCGTCCAGTGCTTTGCACCGTACTAAAGCACACACCCAAGTATTGCTTTATTAAACAATAGTTTCTTGTGGGTTAAGCTTTATAAATGCCCACTTTAACTTTTCTCTTTCTAATGTGGGACTTCATTCAATGCACTTTAACTTCTTTCATTTAAAACATTCCTATTTCCAAAATAAATATATATATATATATATAATAAATTTGAAAATGCTTTAATAACCTTCAATATCATACTTTACTACAAATGAGAATTCTTTTGTTAGTGAGAGATTAGGCTTTAATAAGACTCTAAAAAGGATAAAACTTGTTAAAATAGGATAGAGTATGGATAGTTTAGTCACAAAAAGGATCGAAATAGCTTGTGCTTTTAATAGTAGTATAGATTAGTATCAGTATTAATTATATTATTATTATTATTATAAATGATATGTATTTTGGATGTTTCCTAATGTTTTTAGATCTTTTTTTGTTTGTGTACTGGGTTAGGATTATTTTGGTTTGTCTAAAATTTATAAATAAACTTATATAAATATCCTATTATGGGTGTAAATAAAAGAGACGAATTTTAAAAATTATCCTTTCTTTTTTATTACTAAATTATATATAAAAAAGTTATTTTATTATAATAGGACTCTTTTATTTTATTTTTATATTTAAGTGTTTTTTTTGGAGATATTTAACATATATAAAGAAGAGAGAGTTCTAATAGAACACAAAAAGGGTAATTTAGTCAAAAAAATGAAGCAAAAAATCAAGAATTTTCGTTAAGTATAAACAAAGAAATAATATTTATGTATAGAATTTTCCTTTAATAGTAGTATAAATATAGATTATTATTATTATTATCATTATACGTTTCTTTTGTTGCTTTTATAGTTAACAAAATATCTATGATTTAAACTCATTAACTCATAAATAAGTTTTAGGATAATAATAGAAAAGTCTAAAATAAAAGATAGGATAGAATAAAGTAGGATACTAAAAATAAGAACATTTTAGTAATATTCTTAAGTTAAGGAGAAGACCAAGCCGCTACACTTGAGATGGGGTGTTACCGATAAGAGTCCATAATCAAAATGGACTCCTATGCCTACGTGTACAAATTTGTTTTGAATTTCAAATATTGTAACTACCTTTAATTTTGATTGTTTTACTTCAATTGTAATATGTAGAATTCCACATATAAATATATATCATCTCTCTCCTTAAGTTAAGTTAAGGAGAACAGAATTCAAACAATTACAAAAACCACTATCTGGTCCACGATTTGCTTTGTTATGACACAAGCTTGCGGTTCAGACACACTTGAGAGGGGGGTGTTACGGATAAGAGTCCATAATCAAAATGGACTCCTATCCACTGTGCCTACCTGCACAAATCAGTTTTGAATTTCAAATATTGTAACTACCTTTTGATTGTTTTACTTCAATTGTAATCTATAGAATTACACATATAAATATACAATCGTCTCTCTTCTTAAGTTAAGGAGAACATAATTTGAACATCTACAAAGATAAAGATAGAATAGAGTAGGATACTAAAAATAAGAGTATTGTAGTCCAAAAAAAAAAAAAGACTAAAATATATTTAAAAATAAAATTTTCTTTTAATAGTAGTATAGATATTGTTGTAGATATCGATTGGAAGAATAATGTCTAATTAGGATACTAAAACATAGAGGGTATTTTAGTCCAAAAAGGAGAAATAGGGTACTAAAAATTATACGTTTTTTTTTTTTTTTTTTTTTTTTTTTTTTTTTGATTTTATAGTTAACAAAATATCTTTGATTTAAACTCATTAACTCATAGATAAGTTTTAGGATAATAATAGATAAATCTAAGATGAAAGATGAGATAATATAGAGTAGGATATTAAAAATAAGAATATTTTAGCCCAAAAAAAATAGACTAAAAAATGCTTAAAAATAAAATTTATTATAGATTATAAAACTTTAAAGATATTTAATAATACCGTAACCAAATCAAGGTTTAATCGAGCTGAGCCTAAGCCACTAAAGCTTGACTCAGGCACGTTTAGGAAATGAGTTCTTTAAAGTACAGGCTCAAGTCATGAGCTTGAGCGAGGCTATAGCTCGACTCGATGATAGCCAAAGTAGGGTAGAGACGGCAACAAGGCTAGTTCTGACAAACCTTAAATCCGCCCCTACAAGATTCCACTCTATACCAAACCATTCCACCCTATACCAAACCCTCTTCTCACCCGAATTGCGATCGGGTCGATATCATGGCAAGGTAGGGTCGTTACAAAAAAACGTTTTTTTACTGATCACAAGCCATCGACCATGCTTAAGATCCGCCGGTAAAAAATTGCCGACAAACAAAAGAAACGAGTGGAAAATAAGACTGTCAACCAGCCTGGCCTGAACTCTAAAAAAAAAAAAACTCATTATTTTAACGAGCTTGAACCGACTTTGGGTAAGCTCGACTTGGTTAAAGCTTGACTCAGTTTGTATATGTAATTATATATTTATATCCTTATATCTTATATTATGTATTAATATTAAACACACATATTATCATATTATATTACACATATTCTTAGAGGTGGTAAGATCATGACCGACTATCTCGCCAAAGGCAGGATATGTAAAGAGACTTTATTTGTGAGTTTTCCAACAGTAGAGATGATAGCAGACGGAGGATGACAGAGTTATGGGAGGGGTTCTTAGTCGGCATAGTGTTATGCCTATGTTTGTTCTCTTTAATCTCGTTGCTTTCTTATGTTTCATTTTGTATTTAGCCTTGGTTTAGGTGCTCAACTTGAGAGCCTGGCCTTTCTTTTGTACGGTTGTTTTCATTTTCATTTTAACATATTGCTAGTTATTCATAAAAAAAAAACATATTATATTACATTTAATAACAGT
The DNA here is from genome assembly GCA_031762675.1 of Pachysandra terminalis. Taxonomy (NCBI): domain Eukaryota; kingdom Viridiplantae; phylum Streptophyta; class Magnoliopsida; order Buxales; family Buxaceae; genus Pachysandra; species Pachysandra terminalis. The sequence goes on along the minus strand of JAUPMG010114839.1, from coordinate 7,861 downwards.
TATCAACTATAATGTTAATACATTTGTATTAATCTAAGCTTGTTTACGAAATCGATTTTTTGTAAGCCAAATTTTTTGCGAGCCGAGCTTTACGAGTCTGAGCCGAACTGATTAAAGCTCAGCTCGGCTCAGAACCTAAACATTTTTAACGATCCAAACCTGAGCTTTGCTGGAGATCTACAAGCTTGAACTGAGCTCGGTAAAGCTCGGCTCAACTCGTTTACTCCCCTAGTGGAAAACATTTGTTGCAGAAACTTTGGCAACGGTACTCCGAACGGACCAAGGCATCTTTCGCTAATAGTCATAGACAAGACAAGACTGATGAACAAGTCCTCAAAAGTAATTGATGAAATAATTATTACCGACGAGCATATTTGCCCGACATTAATTAAGACCGAAGAACATGTCCGCCGGTCTTAAATAAACGAAAAGTATTCCCGACAGATATATCGGCGGACAATAATTAAAAAATAATAATAATTCCTATAGATATATATCCGTTGGGATTAATTACCAAAAAAATATTGCTAGTAGTTTCCGTCCGTCGGCAATAATAATTTTTCTAAATAAAATATTTATTTCCTTTTAGTTCCATAAATATGTTTCATTAGCATGTTCATACATTTTAAGTTTTCCTCACGTTATGTAATAAGTATCATACATTTTAGTATGGGAACATGCTGCTACATACATTGTACTTGTTTTCTAGTTTTCCCATGCAAAGGCTTTGAGGAACTAATATACTTGCATGTTCAGAATTACAGCTACTCCTGGCTTGTCTGAGGGAGATGAATTCATTCAATTACCATTTCTTTATGATCTTTTTTAGGAAATTTCAATAAACAATTATTAATGTTATCTTAAATGAGATTAAGAAACAAAACACAGATGCTGGTTGAATGAGAGTGAGATCCATGCCACTGAAGTATTCTAAACTTTTTGAGATATTCATCCACGGGAGCGGATCTTCTGTGAGCAGAAGTCTTGTGAGCGCCCTGTGGTGTAGAGACAACACCCAGAAGAGGGGCCCACAAAAATTGCACCCAAGAGGCAAAATGATACTTTTGCCCCTGGGTGTTGTCTCTACACCGCAAGGCCCTCATAGAAGATCCCGGCCCTTCATTCGATGGGATCCTCCCACACAAACTTCTTACTTACCGTACATAACACATCATATTGATAGATGTATAGGGAAAAAAAGTGTGAAACAGGGAAAGGGAAGAACAATGGAGGGGAGAGAGAGAGAGAAAAGGAGTGTTGCAGAAAAGAAGAGAGAGTGCGAATGGAGGTGTGCGGGGTCGTCTGGTTGATGCGATCGGTGATGATGGTGCCGGCGTGTAGAGCAGCGGGAAGAAGAAGAGAGCTGTGGTGAGGAAAAGAGAGAGAGAAGGGTACTGTAATAATTTAATTATCTTTCATTTTTTAGAAGACAAATAAAAATAAAATGAAAGGTAATTTGGGAAAAAGCTACTTTGCTACGATACAAAGTTTCTTCTTTCCAATTATTTTGTAGAAATATCCTTCAACCTAATAAAGATTTTTCAAATGACTTTTTTGTAATTCAAGTTAAAAAGATACCTTTTCTCTCATTTTCCCAACATCAATATCCCCCCCTTGCATGGACCCACAGGATAAGTACCTACAGGCTACAACAAGATACGTGCAAGCAAACATTCCTCCCTTCTTATAACAACTTTATCCTCAAGGTTTTATTTTTTGGTTCCCCAGGCTTCGCCCAAGACTTACTCCGAGGTACTGTCGAGCGCCAAAGTGGAGACCTCTCCTAACAAGGTTTGCTGCATCCACAAGGATTCGATACTGAGACGACTTGCTTAAGCGACCCGAGCCCCTTCCACTCTGGCCAACCTCCGTTGGTAACTTTATCCTCAAGGTTGATATTTAGAAACTTAACCTTGATAGAATGGTACTTCTCCCAAGTACCTTCTTCCTCCATTTCACAAGAATTTCCATCACCATGTTGTTGTTACGCTTGACGCTTGATCAAAGACTGCTTCAGTAAATTGAGGGAGATTTTTTTGTCAAATTTGGCACATGAAATACTGGGTGTATTTTTACATAGTGAGGTAGATCGAGCTAATATGCAACAGAACCCACATGTTCGATCGATAATTTTAAATGGGCCGAAGAACTTTGGAGACTTCACATATTTCTGCATGGTCTATGATAATTGTTTTTATGGTTGTATCCTTGAGTAGACCCAATTGCCAAGTTGAAATTGTCGCTCAGTCCGGTATTTGTCTACATTTTTCTTCATCCTCTCTTGAGCTTGGATTAAATTATCATGTAGTAGACATGGCCTCTCGATCTTTTAGTGTTTCCTCCACTGCCTGAACCTTGGTGGTACTGGGTACGTAAGAAAGTAGCTTTGGGGGACTTAGACCATAGACAGCTTCAAATGGTGTCATCTTGAGAGGAGAATGAAATATGGTTTTATACCACCATTTGATCATAGCGTCATGTGAACCATTGCTTAGGTTGGTCACTTGAGAAACACCGAAGATAGTTCTCCAAATACCGGTTGATCACTTTTGTATGTCCATCTGATTTGGGAATATGGTACGAAGAACTCATTTATAATTGAGTCCCCTGAATAAATAATTCATGCCAAAAAGAACTTAAGTATGATATCGATCACTTACAAAGTTACAATTGATTTTGGCATGCAATGTAATTTAAAAATATTCTCCATGAATTACTTTCCTACAGATAGAGCATTGTAAGGATGGTGTATTGCATGAAAAGGAGCATATTTAGAGAGACGATCCATGACTACCATATGATGATGTTTTGGCCAATGTGATATATGAGGCATATTTTTTCTGGGATGGGCAGAAGTTTTAGAAGACCTGGATGAGAAACGTTCCTTAACTTGTGATATTGACATGTGTCACATTCCTGAACAAATAGTTTGGTCGATTTTCTCATGGAGGGCAGAAGAAATTCTCTTTGATCCAATTTCTTTGATCCAGTGCAAGGTTCGATAATATCCGGAATGACCATCGAGTTCTCATACTTCGGTAAAATAGTGGAGTAATCACCATGGACTCACTATCCCTTTTTGTAGATATGATAAATCGAGAGTGGATCCTATCCGGGTGGCGGTTATGTGCGGGGTGGATGCGAGTGATATCCTATTGGTCCACTGCATCCTTAAAGCTTAAATTAAAAACAGAACAGCACAATCCGTCAATAATTGTATGTAGAAAACAGATTAAAATAGAAAATAAATTTAAAAAAAGCTTAAAATATTAATAATAAATTAAATTAAAAAGAAAAGCTTAAAATTTAATTAATGATATGGTTTCCTCTCTTGCAATACAATTGTTAAAAATAAATTAAAAAGAAAATTAAATAAACCCAGAATCCTTAATCTCAAAACCCTAAATCCTAAATATTAAACTTTAAACCCTAAACACTAAACTCTAAATATTAAACCCTAAACCCTAAAACCCTAAACCCAATATTGCAAGTAACGCTAATAGACTTTTAGGCTTTTAATTTTTCGTTTCTATATATTTATTACAACTGTATTACAACAAATAAAAATAAAAACTGAAATTAAATCGTTGACGGCAAATAATCCCATTCTGTTTCCAAAATGGGACTATGTGAGATAACGTTAATTAAGGCTTTGTCATCAATGATATGACACAAAGTAGGAAATTTGAAAGGTCCAACCTGAATATTGAGGGTGATATGCTCCATGGTTTGCTACCACCGAGTATCAAACCCTAGAATTCAGATTTTGCTAGGGATGATCTAGTCCTTTGAGACTTCAATTGCTTCTAATATTCTGAGAGGCAGAAGATCGACAGAGGACCCATTATCAATGAGAGCTCTCCAAATGTTAACGCCTTATAAATTGGCATTTAAGTATAGAAGTTTGTTGTGGTGTTCCGAATGAGCCATCATGTATTCCTCCGTAAAGGTTATAGCATATTTGTGAAGCCTGAGAGTATAGTAAACAACATCACACTCATTGTAGCATTCATGATGGTGCTTCTCAATGAGGGACAATATTCTCTTGTGGCATCATTCCTCATTTCAGGGCTGAACAACATGTCTTCAAAGAACATTTGGAATTTGATGGTAGTGCGCAAGGCTTCACTTAGCTTGGCCTTTGAACTGCGTGTGGTATCCACATGGGTGGCAAACATTCGTGCAGTCACTTTTCCTTTCCTTTGATGTTAAGGAAGAGGATCAGTATGCATTGTTGCTTCTGGGAGATCAATATCTCCTGTTGTCAATCTAGTATGAAACAACTTCTCAACGCCCAACAGTTGAAGGTAGCATGTCGGGAGTTGTGGTGAAACTTGCAATACCGGGGAGACTTCCTATCTGCTTCCTAAGGCTCATTGTCAATAGGAGGTAATGAGACACGGTTGTCCTTTATCCATTCTTGTATCAATGCATCCAGCTGTGCGAGGGAACATGTTGCCTCTGGAGGTGGTGTCCGTTTCTCCCTGTTGTTATTATTGTTGGGTCTGCCTTTTTTTCTTTGGAGTGGAGGTGCACCCGATAGAGAAGCAACATGCCATTGATGCAGATCCTGACAAACTTCTCTTCGACGACCACCTTAGTGCAAGTGATCACAAGATCCCTAAAACATTTGACATACACCACCAAATCTTCATCTGGCTTTTTCTTTTCACGGTTAAGGTCAGTGATGGTAAGCTTTTCCTTAGTAATAAAGAACTTAAGGTGCAACAAGGAAACCATATCGTCCCAAGTCCGAACTGACCCAGGTTCCAGACGGTTATACCAAGTATAAGCTCTTTCTGAGAGTGATTTGGAGAATTTGTGAAGGCGTAGTTCTTTGTTGTTGGCATAAGGCCCCAGAGTTTCAATAAAAGCGACTTACGTGCTCCCTAGCATTCCCAGTTTGAGAGCTGAGGATAGATGGGAGTTTCATAGTAATTGGGGTAAGGTTTGTTGAAGAGTTCTTCTAGATAGAAGGGCATAAATTACTTCCAATCCAGTCAGTATCCTTTGATTGAAATTTTTGAAGGAGGGCTTCCACATCAGCAATGGTGATGAAGCCAGTTTTGGAAGCATGGGAGGCTATTGGCGTAAACAAAGGAGAATCCACTACAGGAGGTGCTTTGGGGATAGCATCAGGTGGATCACTTGTGCTAGGTCTTCCCATAATGGCAGCAATTTGAACCTTTAGAACTTGAATTGCAGCCATAATAGGTTTTGCTGCCGTTGAAGCGTCAGCGGAGGGTATAGGTTCGTCTATAGGTCGTTGTTCAAGAATTTCTTTCGCAACATGAACAATATTTGCAACAGGTGGATCCATTGAAGAGAAACAAAGGAATAATAGCTAGAACACATGAACGATTTGAAGGTAACGACTACAAACTCCCCAGTGAAGGTGCCAAGTGGTAATACAGGATTTGTAACAAAGGAAATTCTTATACTTTGACTGATTAGATTAGAGTTTAGTAATACAATTGCATCTGTAGAGATAAAAAGTCTAGTGAGCCTATCTCAAGATAACCTAAACCATCACGCAACTGTTTTATCAAGAGCGTTTCTTCTCAAATATAACTTGTGAATCAAGACAAAAAGAAAGGCAAAGAGGGGATATCGAAGTACCGTGTATTCGTTTTCATGATCAATATATCCCTGTAAGGAAGAGTTATCCTACAATCCTTCAAGGTTTTTAGCTCAAGTGACCAATTCGAGTGCCTTTGAATTGAATTTAGTGAAATCAGAAGTAAATATGCTTCCTTCGAAATACCTTTAAATTGTAAAAAGAAATCCCTCGAAATCCGTAGATGTCATCCGAAGATGACTTCTAGGGATATAAACGTGCCTTCGAAAGACTTTCCCTGAGGATTTCCTTCGAAATTAGTAGAAATCATCATCCGGGAGTATTTCTTGGGGATGAGAGTACAAATAGACATTCGAAGGACTTTCCCTGAGGATTTCCTTTGAAGTCAGTAAATGTGGAGTTTATTGAGGGTGATAGACCCATATCTTTGTCTTTTGAAGGGGACAAAATCTTTAGTCCTTTGAGGGTGACAAACCCTTAGTCTTTTGAGGGTAACAAATCCATGACTAATTGACCATCTGGTGGTGGTTGCCCGTTTAATTGAGCATCCGAGGGTAGTTAGCCCGTGTCAAGTCTAAAGTATCGGCTTTGTCATTCGAAGGGGTGCTTGTTAATGAAATTTATCTCAATAGGATAAGGACGGTTGAAGATCTTTGATCGGACCAGAAGATCATTAGTACGGGTGACGTGGCCTAATCAACGTGTAACTGCCGTTATAGTTCACACGCGTAAAGTAGTGGAGGGACCAGGTAACTGCTTTATGGATGATACGATACATGAGGCTATATCTCATAAACGTGCGCTCGCGCATTAAGATAGGGCCGCGTGCCCAATAGGTTTAATTTAGACCGCGAGATTATCATTATTAAATAATACTCTAAGCCATGCATTATACCCTGCGCTTATGACGCATTATTTCTAATGGACATCCAGACCTAAAATCAAAATGATAGTTAAGAGATCCGGTCATAACTCGGAAACCTGAATATAATGTCAGATATCGGAAACTCATTAGGGTCTTAAATCTGGGATTAGGAGGGACTAAAGACTATACATTCAATCATGGCACCCGAATCAAAAGGCTTAAAGCTGTGATAGTATACTAGTATAATACTACTGGAGGCTGTAAATCATTATCCCGAAATAAAAAGTAAAAATAAAAAAATTCCTAATAGAACCAGCCGCGACTCCGTTTGAATCGGAAGAGCTTTTGTCTGTGTTTAAATTCTCGTATGTGTAACCAATCAAACTTGTCGTGTCTCGACATTTTGAAGCTTTTCGAAGTTGATCAAATTTCCAATGGCGGAGGTAAGCCCTAGGTCTTCTTCTAAGATTCTGGCTTTCTTCTCTCTCTATCTCTCACTGAGGTTCTTAGGATGTTTGGTTTGAGATAATGATTCGATTTAATCTGTAAATGGATGATCTGATTTTTCTTATTTTTCTTAATCTCTTTCCTTTTATTGTAGTTTTTGTTGTTACGTGATTTGGAGAGATTTGTGGATTATGTTAATAACAATTGAATCTGTAGATTATCGACTTGTGATGGATACTTTCCACCGAAACAGATGTTTCTAGCCATTCCTTTGTGCTATTCTATACCAAATAAAGGAATTGGAATTTGAATTGATCATTTTTTTGTGTCAATTAGAATGGATTCCAAATCTTAGTCCCTACAAAGCTTTAATCTGATCAAAGCTACCTGGGAAAAGCCCTCAGATCATCTAGAGAAAATCTGTTGAAGCGTGTGAGTTCCTTTTTCTACCAAAATGGTGCTAAAAGTGGAGAAGATTGAAATTAGCTCATGCACATTGTTGTGGGCTTTCATCCTCTACAGCAAATCGTGAGCAGCAATCCATACAGCACCACCGTTGGATTGCTGCCATGTGGATACGAAGGGGTACCAAAGGCATACAAGGGGGTACCAAGGTGAAAGGGGGTACCAATGGGTTATTTTTTTTGTGTTAGAAAAGTTAACGCTAATGGCATTAAAGTGGAGCTTGATTTTTTTTTTCTTTCTTTGGTTAAAATTTAAAGCCTTTCTCTTCCCGCCATGCGATTCAGCTTTACCCGCGTCCTTCTTTCTCTATCTCGCTTCAAAGCTAGATTTTTGGTGCCGGAAACCTACTCCTACTGTTCGTTATCGGCCTCAGATATTTTTCGTTGGAGAAATCCTAACTTCTCTACTATCCTTCTTCTTCTCTCTCGTTTTTGCAACCTGCCAAACCAAATCAAGTCTCCAAGCTTAGAATCAGAGATCCAACAAAGATTTGAGGGCTTCACAAT
>JAUPMG010114818.1:0-11921 GCA_031762675.1 Pachysandra terminalis | reverse complement strand
CCAATCACAAGCAGCCTAAGTCAAATATGTAACCACTTACTAAAATTTTAAATTACCCCTATATTTTACTTAATTACGTATTAATCTCTATAAAAGTTTAGGTTATTATACAAGGAAGGAAGACAAATATTCACATTTTCATCCAAAATGAGGGACAACACATCACAACTACTAATTTCAATAACCACACATGTAGAAAATGGGTTTAGTGAGCTTAAGGAAAGGTTTTGGTGCCACTTACACAAGTTTCCCTAAAATCTCCTATTACTCGGCCAATTCTAGGAAAGATAACTTTCGGATCAGGGGGTCATATTTTGCAGGGCAAATCTACTAGTTCCAAAAACATGCTAAACATGTGAGGTTGGTCACTCTACAACTGCTCATAGCTTAACCCCTACATCGGACCGGAGGAGACCCTCGGCGACATCTCGGCTCGCCGAAAAAGGCAAAGTGTGCCAAATGGAATGGCACCTCGGGAACTGATCCGAATGAGTTTCATTAGACCAAAAGTGACTCTGGTTCAATTCAAAATTATGGGTTCGGCGAGGTCTTCTGCTCACCAAAATCTGGCTCGGCGCACTGAACTGGGTTTCAACGACCATTCCAGTAGGCCTGGAATGTCTCTGACGTTCGGCGGACTCCTCGGCTCGTCGAAGCTCAGGGCAGAGTATTTTCTTGGTGTTTCTGGGTGAAATTTTTTATGGAAGTTTCTAATCAACTAAGGGAGCTTCAAAATTAGTTTCTAGGTCAAGGGGATCAATCTCCACATGGTTCCAATGCTTTTCCCTAAATTCCAAACCCTAGAAAATCTAGAATCCAATGAATTAGTTCACATAGGTCGTCTACAAGGAATGGGGTCTCAATAGCATGGGATTGATCCCTAAAACATGAAATCAAACTACCAAATTCATGGGGGAGGGAAGAACACAATAATCGTGATCTTCCCCCCATGATCCTAACATTGAAATACAAATAAATATTCTTGCATCGAAAGAAAACTCAACTTAGGGTGGTGCCGGGTCGCGTCTGGCGTCACTCCACCTTGCATTTGAAGACATTTAAGCTTCCTCCTCCTCTTCCCTAAGAGCTCCACAAGGGATGAGAGAGAGATGAGAAAGAGAGAAATGAGGTTATAAGACCTTAGTTCTCTATTTAAAGGCTCTAAGGGCAAACTTGTAATAAAACAATTGTAGGGGCAAAACAGTGTTTCTAGCTCTATTCTTCCAATTTGATTACCTTATGTTGCAAATATAATTAGGGGCTTCAAATGAATCTCCTAGGTTGTCTAAACCAATTATCATCTTGCTAATTGATTTTATTTCCTATTTAACTTCTAAGTTCAGTTATCTGACCAACACCGCATCCTAAGTCTATTTGATTGACCTGATCAGTTTTAGTGACTTAAGGAATTTCTAGTGTATCTTATAGGATTAAGGATTTTAAAAGTTCCAATCTTAATTAATTAGTGAAATTAAATTACCAAATTACCATTTTACCCTAAGATTTCCAATTAAAGTTTTCAGTGATTATTCAGGCTCTTACAATCGGTCCTATCAAGCTGATATTATTGGAATCAGTCATATCAAGCTGATACTACTGGTATCAGTCCTATTAAGATGATACTACTAGTATCAGTCCTACCAAGCTGATACTACTGGTATCAGTCCTACCAAGCTGATACTACTAGTATTATACCTGTCAAAGCTATAATTCTGGCATCAGCCCTGTCAAGCCGATAGTATTGGTATCTGTCCTATGAAGTTGATACTACTGGTATCGGTACTATCAAGTTGACACTACTAGTATAAGTCCTACAAAGCTGATACCACTGATATCAAGCTGATACTACTGGTATCAGTTCTCTCACGTTGATACTGCAGGTATCAATCCTATCAAGCTGATACTAATGGTATCAGTCCTATCAAACTGATACTACCTTATCAGTCCTTTCAAACTAATTGTACTAAAGGCAACCCGTGCCTGCTGGTGAGGTGGCGCCAGGAAATTAAATTATTTATTTATTAATAATTAGTATCAGCGCTGTTGTACTGATACTAATGTATTAATCCAGTCAACTTGATACTACTGTATCAGTCCTATCAAACTAATAGTAATAAAGGTAGCCTCTGCCTGCGGGAGAGGTGGCGCCTTGAAAATAAATTATTTATTTATTAATAATTAGTATCTAACCTGTTATACTGATACTACCGTATCAATCCTCTCCAACTGATAGTACTCGCACCAGATCGAGGGAGCAAGAGGGCGTCATAGGAAGTCTCCATCTGCGGGTGAGGTGGCACTAGGAAAAATCAAAATTTATTGAGTTACTGGCGCGGGACCCCAGGAGTAGGAGGCATCAAAGGCTGCCTCGATCCTGCGGATGAGGTGGCGCCAGGCACTACTATTATGAGCTAATATTACCCAGTCCCATGTGGACTGGTATATGTACTAAAGCCCAAAAATAAAAAAGGGGAATGTAAAAAACAGATCATAGTACTAGGGGATTGGCCATGGAGGCAAACAATGTATGCCAATTATGACCATCATATTACCACAAGACCATGCCTACACTTCATGGCGGGATGCCAGTACTCCACGGTGGGATGCTGACTTAGAGATGCGTCTTTATACTTCATGGCGGGATGCCGACTAAGAGATGCTTTTCTATACTCCATGGCGGGATACGAATACTCCACGGTGAGATGCCGACTAAGAGATGCGTCTCTGTACTTCATGGCGGGATGCCAATACCCCACGGCAGGATGCCAACTTAAAGATGCGTCCCTATACTTCATGGCGGAATGCCAATAGTCCACGGCAGGATGCCGACTTAGAGATGCGTCTCTATACTCCATGGCGGGATTTCAATACTCCACGGTGGGATGCCGACTTAGAGATGCGTCTCTAATTTTCTTGGCGGAATTCCAGTACTCCACGAAGGGATGCCGATTTAGAGATGTGTTTCTATACTACATGGCGGAATGCCAATACTCCACAGCGGGATGCCGACTAAGAGATGCATCTCTACACTCCATATGTCAATACTCCACGACGGGATTCCGACTAAGCGATGCGTCTCTATACTCCATGGTGGGATGCCAATACTCCACGATTGGATGCCGGCTTAGAGATGCGTCTCTACACCCCATGGTGGGAAGCCAATACTCTACAGCTGGATGCTGACTTAGAGATGCATCTCTATACTACATGACAGGATGCCAATACTCCACAGAAGGACGCCGACTAAGAGATGCGTCTCTATACTCCATGGTGGGATGTCAATAATCGACGACAGGATACCAACTAAAAGATGCATCTCTATACTCCATTGTGGGATGTCAATAATCCACGGTGGGATTCCTACTTAGAGATGCATTTCTATACTCCATGGCGGGATGCCAATACTCCACCATAGAATACCGACTTAGAAATGCGTCCCTATACTACATGGCTGGATGCCGACTAAGAGATACATCTCCACGCCACACCAAAGCTCAAGGGCAGTGATCGGCATGCAGTGAAAATGTTAATCATACTATACCATGACCACTCCAATATCTTGAAGATGATCGTCGCGGTCAGCGGGACTGAAATCTAGATATGAAAAATGGTACGGGCAGATAGTCCAATAACAGACCACCACGTGTTAGGACTATGAACGACACATATTAAGATCCCCACTGATACCCATGGATATAACCCTCAGGAACGTCCTAAGGAAGAACCCCGGTCGGCTTGAGGAACCGGTTCAAGGAATTACGAACAAGACATAGATATAGAGAGAAGGAAGTGTGCTATCGTGATGACCCTTTATTACATAGATCACAGGATGATTAACACTACAGTGAATATGAAATGAATCTAATATCAATAGGTGCTCCAAAGGGGGATGCCAGACCCCTTTACAACAAGATGCTGATACAGAGATACTTCTCAAGTCATACTCGGTGGCGCGCACCTGCGATAGGACAACCCCTCGGATTCTTGAGTGTCCCACTTGTGCTAGGACATCCTCCAATGTCATACTCAAGGGCGGCCACCTGCGATGAGAAAATCCCTTCAGTTTTTGAGAGCCTTTGACGATGTATGATGTTGACATGTCACCAAAGAGATGTGTCTCAGTGAACACGCTGATATGCATTTACACCTAAAGGGAGAGACAGCCCTGGATGATGTATGATGTTGACACGTCGAAATAGATTTACACCAAAGGGGAGAGACAGCCCTGGTCGATATAAGATGTCGACACATCAATATGAATTTACACCTAAAGGGAGAGACAGTCCTAGAAGATGTAAGATGTTGATACTACCTCTGTCAAGAGTGATGCTAGACGACGTCATAGGAAATACTACCTCGGTGTAGAATGATGCTCGATGAGATAGTAGGCAATACTTCCTCCATCTAGGGCGATGCTCGATGATGTAATAGGCGTTACTACATCAGTCTAGAGCGATGCTCGGTGACGTCGTAGGTGATACTATCCTCCATCTAAACTGATTCTTGATGACGTCGTAAGCGATACTATCCTCTGTCTAGAGCGATGCTCGATGATGTCGTAGGCGATACTACTTCCATCTAGAGCGATGCTCAATGACGTTGTAGGCGATACTTCCTCTATTTAGAGCGATGTTCGATGATGTCGTAGGCAATACTACCTCCATCTTGAGCGATGCTCGATGACGTCGTAGACGATACTATCCTGCATCTAGAGCGATTCTCGATGACATCGTAGGCGATACTATCCTCCGTCTAGAACGATACTCGATGATGTCGTAGGCGATACTACTTCCGTCTTGAGTGATGCGCGATGACGTCGTAGGCAATACTACCTCTGTCTAGAGCAAAGTTCTAAGGCGTAGAAGGTTATACAACCTCCGTCTTAGAGCAAAGCTTTAAGACGTAGAAGGAGATACTACCTCCGTCTAAAGCGAAGCTCTAAGATGTAGAAGGTGATACTACCTCCGTCTAGAGCGAAGCTCTAAGATGTAAAAGGTGATACTACCTCTGTCTAGAGCAATGCTCTAAGACGTAGAAGGTGATACTACCTCCGTCAAGAGTGAAGCTCTAAGACGTAGAAGGTTTTACTACCTCTGTTTAGAGCGATGCTCTAAGACACAGAAGGTATTTCTACCTCCATTTAGAGCGAATTTCTAAGACGTAGAAGGTAATACTAACTCTATCTAGAGCAATGCTCTAAGAACTAGAAGGAGATACTACCTCCATCTAGAGCGATGCTCTAAGACGTAGAAGGACATACTACCTCTGTCTAGAGCGATGCTCTAAGACCTAGAAGGTGACTTCCTCTGTCTAGAGCGATGCACTAAGACGTAGATGGAAACACTACTTTCGTCAAGAGGGAACCTTGACGACGTAGAAGGTCACACAGTCTCGAAACTACTAAGGTTCGAGGCCTTCGAAAGTACTAAACTGGTACCCTCGATGGCGTTAAGACTAGATAGTCTCAACGATGCCAACAACCCCTCGGGTTCTTAACTCTCATGTTCACCAAAGAGATGTGTCTCAGTGAACACGTCGATATGAATTTACACCTTAGGGTAGGATAGCCCTGGACGTTGTAAGATGTCGACATGTCGATATGAATTTACACCTAATGGTAAAAACAGCCCTGGAAGATTTAAGGCATCGACACATTAATTATGAATTTACACCAAAAGGGAGGGACAACCTCAGAAGATGTAAGATGTCGATGCTACCTCCATCAAGAGCGATGCTTGATGACATCGTAGGCAATACTACCTCGGTTAAGAGCGATGCTAGATGACGTCGTAGGCAATACTTCCTCTGTCAATAGTGATGCTCGATGACATCGTAGGCGATACTACCTCTATCAAAGCGATGAGCGACGACGTCGTAGGAAATGCTACCTCTGTCTTTAGTGATGCTCGATGATGTCGTAGGCGATACTTCCTCTATCTAGAGCAATGCTCGATGATGTCGTAGGAAATACTACCTCTTTCTAGAGTAATGCTTTTTGACGTCATAGGCGATACTATCCTCCATCTAGAGCGATTCTCGATGACATCGTAGACAATACTATCCTCTATCTAGAGCGATGCTTGGTTGCATCGTAGACGATACTACCTTCATCTAGAGCGATGCTCGATGACATCATAGGCAATACTACCTCTGTTTAGAGCAAAGCTTTAAGATGTTGAAGGTGATAATACCTCCGTCTAAGAGCAAAGCCCTAAGACGTAAAGTTGATACTACCTCCATCTAAAGCAAAGCTCTTAGAAGTAGAAGGTGATACTACCTCCGTCTAGAGCGAAGCTCTAAGACGTAAAAGGCGATACTACCTCTGTCTAGAGCAATGCTCTAAGACGTAGAAGGTGATACTACCTTCGTCTAGAGCGAAGCTCTAAGATGTAGAAGGTGTTACTACCTCCATCTAGAGCGATGCTCTAAGACGTAGAAGTTGTTACTACCTCCGTCTAGAGCAAAGCTCTAAGATATAGTAGGTGATACTACCTCCGTCTAGAGTAATGCTCTAAAACGTAGAAGGAGATACTACCTCCGTATAGAGTCATTCCCAAAGATGTAGAAGAAGATACTACCTTCGTCTAGAGTGATGCTCTAAGACGTAGAAGGTGATACTACCTTCGTCTAGAGCGATGCTCTAAGACGTAGAAGGAAATACTACTTCCGTCTAGAGAAAACCTCGACGTCGTAGAAGGTTCACACAGTCTCGAAAGTACTATGGTTCAAGGACGTCGAAAGTACTAAGACTGGTAGCCTCGATGGTGTCAAGCCTAGACAGTTTCAACGATGCCAAGGCTAAACAGCTTTCATTACAACGAATATCTACTAATCACCAACACCCATATCGAGGTGTCGTGAGGCTCGCCAACACTTGGCCATATTTGGGGTTATAGGCCATGTGACGGTCTCTTAGTGGCAAACCTATAATTAACCAAACGACTTGTGATTGGTCCACCTAAGAGACTAGGGTACATGATGCGTACTAACCTTGGTGAATGTCTTAACCACCGTCAGAAACGGTTGTTGGAAATTCTAACTATAACTCTCTTCCAAAAGCTATAAATAAAGGCTCAATTTCCTTGAAACAAATGATGGAAAAGGAGAGGAGAAATCACATAGGGGAAACCTTTGCCAAAATTACCAGTCGTTGAACTACGTCTGAATTGATCCCTATTTGGGTACATAGGCTATCTGCAAAAGGTTCAGTCATAGTCTAAATTAGATCCCTAGGGGTTGAAGAATCTTTAACACCTTGACCCCCTATTTTCCTTAGTTTGGTTCAACCGGTGTTAGACGGTCCACTAGTTCTACTCTTCGGTCTTCCAGAGACGGGATTTGGGCACCTTTTGATTTAGGTTCCCATCGATCAGTAACTGTACCGTTGGTGACTATTCACAGAACCACCCACTACAAAATGTAATTAGAATACTTTAAGGGGGAACTACCTGTGATTTAAAAAAAATGTAAATTCAAATTTAAACAAGTTGGTAAATGGGTTGTCGTGGGGTTGGAAGTGTGAGAGAAGGAAGGGAAGTTTCCTATTTCCTCTCCCTCACCTTCCTTCTCATTGGAGGTTAGAATAGAATATTTCCTTTGTGAGAGAATAAGAAAAAGAATAGAGTTAGAGCCTAACTCTAGCCGTCAGTTGCGGTGGAGAAGAAGCAGAGGAAAAGAGGGAGATTAGGATTTTGGTTTGGAGAGAAAAAGAAGAGAATGAGAAAGAAGGAGTGCGGTAGATCTAAGAGAAAAGGCTTGTGTAGAGGAAAGAAGAAGAAGAGGAAGAGGAGAAGGAAAGAAGAACAACATACCAACCTAAAACGTGAATACTAGGATGTAAGTCTCATTTTCTGTGTGATCAGCATGAATTATTGTATCCATTTTCTGATTTGTGATTTGGATTTACACCGTGCGTGTGTGATGTTAAATGCATGATTTATTCTTTAGATTTGTGATTAATCGATGATCTAACATGTTTCCATTAATTTTGGTATTGATTTAGGTGGTTTATAATTGCTCTACATGATTTCAGATCAAAGGTTTTCAAGTTCTGGGTATTCAGGATGAATCTAGGATTCTGCCCCATGACCCATCAGCAGGCCCTAGTACAACGACCAGTCAATCGACAATGTCTGAAATGCACAGTAAGGGTTCATCGGCATGCACCGGTACACCGACCAACCTTGCCGACAGGGACCTATTTTCAAGTTCTGGGTATTGGGGCACCTACTTGGTTTTCCACAGCACACCCCATCCCTGCCTACCAACCCCCCAACCAAAAAGTGAAGTTGGAGTTTTGACCCCATTTATTTACTGATTGAGAGTTCAGATGTTTGGTGAAGTTATATTAAATTTGGAAACGGTTTAGTGTGTTTCTTATGAACTTATCAATGATATTATAATACTTGATTTAGCATGATATGAGAAGAGATGGTATTCTTGAAATATGTAAAGCATGTGTTGTTTTGATTTGTGGTTGTGATACCCGAATAGGGTCTAGTCGGAGGTTTGAATCTTATTACTAATTATCCGTGTGTATGGGCGCATGGATAGGTTCAGAAGAAGGTACCATTGGAACGCTCTTATTGATCCTCACGTGCGAGTGAATGTGTGTATTACATTGGATATGCATGTGGAACAAGGATGAGTTGGTTAAGGGAATTGAGCCCCGTGTAACCAATCTGTGCATTAGATATACATGGGGATGATGGAGTGTGTGCGTGCTGATGTTATTCTAATTATTTATTTCTTTAAAGGACGATTCATATGTGAACTCCATAGGAATAAACCCCTAAATTGTAAGGGATGCTCCTAATGTGGACTCATTGGGAATAACCCCTAGAAGCGGTCGAGAAATACCTACGGGAATTGAGCCTAGTAGGTTGAAAATCCTATAAAACCATGATGTACATGTGAGAGGTGAGGGTATGTGATGTGATGAGAGTGAGTGCGGAATACCAAGAAATAGTTACTTGGAAAACCCGACCAATCACTGGAATGACATTCATTTGCATTCACAAAATTGTGTGGCATTGTCTGTGTATTAACCATCATAGCATTCATTCATTCATCGTTCACTATGTTTTTGCATTTATCATAATATTCCTTTCTTCTATTTAATGATGTGGATAAATGTTAAGACTTGGGTCATGATTTAATATTGATGATTGTATTTCTCTCTTTTAACTGTATCATGATATCGCTGTATGTGGTTTTGGACTAATAATGTTCCATGAGGATTGGTGACAGACATGTTTCTTACTGGGCATTCCAAGCTCACACGAATTTTCATGTTGCATGGTGACGTGTGATGAGGATGGATTTGTGATAGGCACTGCTATTCTAATCATTTCAGTTTTAGTACTTTTGTGTTTCGTGAACTACGGATGACTGAGATGTAATGGTATTATTCTGATTTTATTTAAGCATATGACTCTTCTGAAGTCAATAATGTTATGTAATCGTTTGATTGCTTCCGCACTCTGATCTTTTAATGAAAGTAGTCTTTAATTACTTTTATTATCTTGTGTCCGATACGGTGATCCGCGTTCCATGGTTAGAACCTGAAGGTCTCAATTTGAAATCCATGCTACTCGCATAGGGATTTATGCCATGGGATCTGGGGTGTGACACCTGTGGGAAAGTAACCATGGTCCCATTGATTAGGAAGGGTGGGGCATCGGGGTCATGGTTGGTGTTCTGGTAGAAATTCCTACTCAAGGTCACTGCCTTTTCTAGTTCCGTGATCGTGTCCTCGACAGTGGCAATTGATGCCCGGGACTCGAGATTAAAGAAGATGGGTGGCTCTTGTCACCCCTCGAAGCTAGCTACGCATGCTCCTTTCACGGAGTTTGTGATCCGAAGATACGTAATAGTGGCCTCGATTGAGACTGGGGTCCCAAGGCAGCGGAACCGAGTGTCACGGAACAAGAAGGTGATGGTGCCGTTGCTTCTAATGCCATTGCTCCTTCCCACCCCCCGAACGGGAAGAGGGATTTGAGCAAGGAAGGTTCTTCAAAGGCCCCAGAGGCTCTGAAAGCCTCCAAAAAGGTGGGAAGTTTTGTTTCACACTTTCAATGTTAATGATTCAATCATTTGTAGACTTCTTCTGACATGTAGCTATATTTATAACAGGGTAAGGGTGCAGGTAAGAAAGGAATTGACATTCCCCTATCGTCATTACCTCCAACAGGGGATAAGTAGCCTCCCTCAGATGAGAACCATCAATCTGTTGATCTCACCCGTCCACAGGTGACATACTCTGGGTAATCCCTTTGTTTGGCAAGATCCTCAAGAGAGGGAGCCTGCACCAAATAGACTGCTCGCCCCATTGTTCAGGGTCCAAGAGAAAGTGGGGATTTGAGGAAAAGGGAGCCAATTGAACTTGGTAATTTTCTTCGAGACAAGTTTTTTTTAGTCTTCTTTTGCAACTGAGCCATTCTCCCTTTTTGTGCAGGCATTGGCACACTCCATCCAAGATATGCCAAAAGAATACTTCGACTCAACCTACAAGGGTAGAATTACGCCTGGCCCAGGCGCGCTGGAGAAGGAAATAGAGAAGAGGAGAGGAAAATACAAGCCCATTGCTTTGGCCCTTCCGATCTCTTAGATGAGCCTGGACGACATGATGGATGATGTAAAGACCAGAAAAAAAAATTCAGATTAAAAAGAACATTTACATAAAGGGTAAAATGGTAAATTAAACCACTACACCTAGAAACCAACCTAAGGTTACCATTAAAATAATGTTGATTAATGTTATAAACCATAGTAAAGGAAGTAGGATTATTGGCTAAGATTTACAAATCTAACTAAGATTAGGATTAATGGATTAATCTGTTACAACCAAATAGGACCTTACACTAACACTTAATTAAACTGGACTTAAGTAAGGCCCAATTAGGATTAAGCCCAATCGAATTAAACTAAGACCTAATTAGCTTAATAAATACCTAAAATTCGTAATTAATAAATAAGGTAAATTAAACACTAGTTTAAATCAAAATACGACTGTAGACTTACAGATAAATAACAACTACCAATTCTAATACAACTCTAACATCTAAAATAAGTGAAATAGGACAAATTAAACAAAGTAAACTTGAGAAACACATTCAGATTCGTGGGATCTTCTAGGAAGAACAAGGAGAAGACTAAGAAATCAGAAAAAACTAGAAGAGAACTTCAGCGGATCATCAATGGCAGAAAACCACAAGCACAACCAATGTGAGTTTTCCTTTATTCTTGCGTATTTACTTTTCATCTATTGTCATATCATGGGAAATTCCTTCTTTCATGCATGTAAAATCCTTCCCCATGATCTAATTAATAAAACCCAGAATTATGGTGTCAGAACAATTACCTATATGTTTGGTATTAATGTTAGACTAACCAAGAACTAAGATTTGAAGACTTGTGTTAAATACTTGGTATGTTTTAACAATTGGATTGACCAAACAATGGTGCACGAAACCCTAGGAGGTCTAGTTGAACCTACCTGAAAAATACCATGACCAAACCACCCTTTTTGTGCACTGGCGGCCTAACCGGTGTGCCGGTTAGCTTGCCAGCTGCAGACCAAGCCAATCCAGGCAAGGCAAGCCACTACCTAGCATGCCGGATGACACCCGGGGTGCCGGTGCAGCCTGCCGGTTGCCCAGACCAAATAGACCAAAAACCTAGCCTTTAAGCCCAGCCCAACCGGCGTGCCGGCAGCTTGCAGGTTGAGCCAGGCCATTAAAACACCTTTAGGATGACTCAACCGGCGTGCCGGCAACCTGCCAGAAGCCTGCCGGTTGAGCCACCCTTTTCTGTATGCTTGAGTATGTCCTTTGAACCTGTTACATTGACCATTCTACTACTTTTTGAACCATCCCCTCTTCTTTCTAATCCTTTGTACCTACTAATCCAACTTCCATTGG
>JAUPMG010114797.1:0-11921 GCA_031762675.1 Pachysandra terminalis | reverse complement strand
ATCTAATTAAGCTACACTAAAAGTGAATGCAAGTCAATTAAAAGATATATAAAACTAGAAATCAAGTGTCATATCTATAAGGGGGAAAAGGGAAATATGGGGGAAATGATGGGGAAATCTGGGGAAATGTGGGATTTTTGATGGGTTTTCCCCCCGAGTTTTAAACAACCCTAAGTAGTGTCTAAATACAACATAATACATCAAAAAATGCAAAAACAAATGTCTAACTCCTACCATATACCCTGCAAAGTACCAAAATAGTCCGAAGTGTTTTCTCCCCTTGCTATAAGATGTGAGTTGTCTCGTTCAAACTGAGAGACTCTTGCAAGATTCTTCACTTGAGAATAAGTCTGATAGATTGCTTCCTAGATTTGTTGGGTTGTCTTTAGAAACAAATAGCCCTTGCTGTTATATGGCTGCATAAAGTGTAATAACCATGACATAACAATGGGAGTTATTTGCCTCCCATTAGTCATACTTAGAAGCAGAGGGGCTTGGCTTCTTGATTCTACCATCCAAGTCCAAGGTTTTAAATTTTGGCAAAGTTTTGCCGAAATTTTGTTTTTCCCCTTTTAGAGATATTATCTGGAGAAGTCTTCACTAATTTCCCCGATATTAGCGAAGTTTCAGGAAAAAATTGCTAATTTCACCCAAATTTTGCTCATTTCAGGGAAATTTTACCGAAATTTTATATTTTTTTCCCTAAAAATATTAGTGCTCCTTTGAAAGCCAAATAAACACCTACTAACTTCATTTTTTTAATCTTTTGCAAGATTTAGGTTTTTAATCCAAATTTGTCAGCTCCATTTGATGATTTCATAAAACAATTATTTTTCACATATAAGATGCATGTTGATGCATTTACAAGCAAAATATCGAATTTAAAAGGGGAATCAAACTCTTGGGAAACATGTCTTTTTCACTTTTCATACTTTAAAATTTAATGAAATTGTTTATTAAAGTTATAAATAAAAATATTATAAAAAATATAAGAATTAAATAAATTTAAATAATTAAAATGCACTCGTAAAATGAGTGAAATTTTTTTTGGTACCCCATTTAAATTGTATTAGAGTCGCCCTAGGGATTGTAACTTTAATCTGACTTTACAGAAGTGATATTATGTGTCATTTGTGAGATTGTATTTAGATGATTTATTTTGAAATTATATTTCTATGTTGTTTCTTATGGTATTTAAATTTATTTTGATATTGTGTGGATGGTATTATACATTTTATACATCTGTTTATATTAGCAATCGTATATTAGTTCCTTAAATGGGTGTTCATTATTATGCATAGCTGTTTATTGTTATATTTTGAGTTATTTATGTGTATTTATGTACCTTTTAGTCATCCCTAAAGTTTTAGAAAAAAAAAATCAAGTTTTTCGTAATTTTTTCCTAACTTCTCTTCATCTGGCGAAATATTCCGCCAAAATGAAAATATCTACCGAGCCGAAATTTCCCCTGGGTGGCGAAAGTGACATTTAAAACATTGATCCCATCTTGCTTCTTTTTCTTGCAATAAATAGTTTAGCTGATAGTGCCCTCTCCAAGTAATTTGTGCAATACAACTTTATTATGTTGATTTGCAGACTGGGATTGTCACTTGTGAGACTACAGAATGAGCTACTGTGAGAACCACTAGCACCAGATGACATATCTGTAGTTTGAGCACCGACATTTTTTAGATCTTTTATAACAATAAAAAGTAGAGTTAGCCACCTAATTAGGATGCAACATGCATCACATAGAAGGCTTCATTAAAAAAAAAAAACAGAAATTAGATCTAGCATCTGCTAAATCAACGTAAATACTTTGAAATTTCAGTCAGTCCTTTTATATAAGTCACTGAAAAGTATAAGGTATTAGAGATAAACCAGTTAGAGAAAGATGCAGAAGGGGAGGAGGAAGAGGAGAAGACCTAAAACCAGGTCTGGTCGTTCTCTCTTTATATGTATACAAAATTGAGAATTAAAATAAGGTGAAAGTACAATAATGCCCCTTACTACTTAAACTAACATATCTAACTCCGCCCCCCTTAAGATGGAGCATACACATTCTATATTCCTAGCTTGTTATAGATAAATCCACCTGAGATCCCCCCGAAGACTTGGTAAAAACATCAACCAATTGATCTTTTGAATAAACATGAGAAGTACAAATATCTTCATCCTAAATCTTTTTTTTTTTTTGATGAAGTGGCAATTAATCTACTTTGATATCCTTGGTCCTTTCAGCAAGGTTTTAAATTTTTGCCGGCATGTCGTGAAATATTGCCATTTTTTAGTTTGGTGACACGGCGATATCCCCCCCCGGCGCGCGCGTGCCAAATCTCAGGCGAAATCGAAATTTAAAACCTTGCTTTTCATAGAAGACAGGGTTAGTAGCAATATGAATTGCACTCTGGTTTTGCCTGGGTTTCAAAGAATAGTTTCATAGGCAAGGAGGTCTTAAAACCAATTTCAGACAACAGAGACTTCAATCATATAAGCTCACATGAGTAGAGCCATTGCTTTGTACTCGGCTTCTGCACTAGAACGAGCAGCAACATTTCAATTCTTGCTCGGTACAAGATTACCTTCAACAAATGCACAATATGCAGTGGCAGATCTTTTGTTATAGGGAGAATCTGTTCAATCTGCATTTGTAAAACCTTCAATATTTAAGTGTCTATGCTTTTGAAACAACAAAACCACGTCCAAGAGCACCTTTTAAATACATCACAATACGAATTACAGCTTCCCAATGAGGATAACAAGGAGAATCCACAAATTAGCTAGTGATACCAACCGGAAATGAGATATCCGGCCTAGTAATTGTCAAATAATTCAGCTTACCAACCAGCTTCCTATATTTTCAAGCAAGTCTCCCTGATTAGAGTACAACTTCATATTAGGATCCATAGGAGTATCAATTGCCTGGATGACAATAATCCTGTTTCCTCCAAAAGATCCAGAATATACTTGCATTGGGAAAGAGAAACACTATGATGAGAACGTGCTACCTTAATGCCCAAGAATTATCTCAACTTCCCAAGGTCCTTATT
Organism: Pachysandra terminalis; assembly: GCA_031762675.1. Taxonomy (NCBI): domain Eukaryota; kingdom Viridiplantae; phylum Streptophyta; class Magnoliopsida; order Buxales; family Buxaceae; genus Pachysandra; species Pachysandra terminalis. The sequence goes on along the minus strand of JAUPMG010114797.1, from coordinate 8,871 downwards.
ATGAAACTCTTGTTGGAGAAACACTTTCAACTGTTTAATTCTAATATTGTCATCACCTGTAAGAACTATATCATCCATATAAACGACTATTATAATGGTTCCATCCTCTGATTGTTGAATAAGTACAATATGATAAACTTCACAATGCTTAAGCCCAAATCTCATAACAGCGTGACCAACATGGAAACCAAGCATGGGTTAACTGTTTCAACCTGTAAATTGCCTTTTTCAGCCTGTAAACTCTGACATACTCCCAGGAGGTTGCTTTATATATACTTCTTCAACTTCCCATGTACGATGCATTCTTCACATCCAACTGATAGAGTGGCCAATCAAGTTAACAACAAGCAAAATTGTAAGACGAACAGATATAATTTTAGCAATAGGAGAGACATCTTTGTGTAGTCAATGCCATATTTATGAGTATATCTGTGGCAACTAGACGAGCCTTGATTTGTTCAATGGACATCATGCAAATATTAATTGCAAACTTCCAACAACAACCAACTGCTGTTTTATCTGCAAAGAGAGACCAAATTCCAATCATAGTGTAAAGGACTGGTTTCGGATCGGGGATCGTTCCCGTCTGAAACGATCCAAAAAAACAGCAGTTTAAAAAATTAGAAAAAATAAAAAAGAGCGGAAGCCGGTGACTTCGTGACAATAGGTGTCGGGGACGGTGGCAAAGAGGCCAGTGGTGGCGATGCCGGAGGAGGTTTAGTTGGTGCAGCTCCTGGTGTGGCTCCCGATGCTTGGGCCAGCCAGAGCAGATCCCATCATCAAGGCTAACATCATCAGAACCAAAGCGTTTGAGTGAGCCATTTTCTTCCTTTCTCTTTCTTCCACCCCTGAAAGACAGACAAAGAGAGATTTTGATTGTGAGGAACAAAGAGAAAAAGGAAAGACTATATATAAGAACAAAAGTGAGGGATGGGTAAGTCGGTTCAGATCAGAAGTCTTTGAACTGATTTATGAATATTAATTGATTATTCTAAAACGCAGTCCCCTAATAATAAGCAATACAGTTTTGGGTTTTGTTTATCATCTTCTTGCTTTGTATCCAGACGTACACGTCTTGTTCATCAAAATTATGTTGATGGACGGTTCTAGTCCTTTTGCTTGAACGTAAAAAAAAACATGGTATGTTGATCAGACGGTTGCGCTCATCCAAAGTGAGATTTATGATGGAACCTATTGGTTTCTAAACCAGTTAATGATTGTCACGTTCTTACTAAATTATGCCATGGGAACGTCTAGGCTCTATGGCTTAAGAATTCGTCCCGAGTCGAGCAGGCTTTTGTGTGTGTGTGTGTGTGTTTTTTTTTTTCAAATGACGTGGGTCGGATGATCTAGTTAGGATCGTCTGGTCCGACTTGTTGATTATGTGACGGATTGGCCATCCGAGTCATTGGTTTTTCAAATTTTTTTGGGATCAACCACGGATCGCGGCTCGTCCTTGGCCGATCCCGAGTTGGAACAACCGATCCGGACCGGGATCAGCCGATCCTTTACACTATTGTCCCAATATTGGATTATAGAGCAGTCATTCCTTCTTCCATTGCTTTCTTCCATTCAGGATGAGTAAGTGCCTCTATGATAGAGTTAGAAATAGACACAATAGACATGGAGGCAATAAAAGAATGATCAAAATGGACAAGTGAGCATAAGAGACAAATGATGGAAATAGGATGATTAGTGCAAGTATGTATACTTTATGAAGTGCAATAGGTTGATCATCATCTATAGGGATGACTGGCTTGTGAGGAGGAAGATCCTCAGATGTGGAAGATGATGAAGGTTCTGGTGGAGCCTTTGCACCATTTAGATCGACAGATATAAACTTGCAAATCAGAGTGATTGTGGCAAAATTTTAAGATCAAACTTAGGAACAACAGGTAAAAGAATTCAGAAAATGAGGACCGATCAAGATGGGTCTGGCTTCAGAGAAGAAGCCTGTAGACAAAAAGGAAACATCAGCAGAAACAAAACACTTATGAAGATGTGGGTTATAACACTTACAACCCTTTTTAGTACGGAATCCTAGAAAATACACTTAGCAGCCAGAGGATCAAGTTTATCATGCCCAGGAGATCACTAATGATGAAACAGACACATTCATCACTAATGAGTGAAACACATACCCAAAAATATGCGGAGTCAAAGTAAACATAAGAACTGTATGAAACAGAATGGAATGTGGTGACTTTCTTCCAAGGACAGACAAAGACAAATGGTTAATCAAGCAGCAGAGGTGAGAACAACATCACTCTAGGTTTTAGTAACATTTATATGGCATCAAGGCTCTGGCTATGTCAAGAATGTGTCTATTTTTACGTGCAGCCACACTATTTTAATGTGTTGTGTATGTACATGAAGCTTGATGGACATTTCCATGTTAGTTTAAAAAAAGCTTGAAGGCCAGAAATAGTAGATAAATATTCGTTGGCATTATCTGATCTCGAAACACAAATGCAAGAATTAAACTGGGCCTCCATTTCAGCAGAAAAGGATTTAAAAATAAAGAACAATTCAGCACGATCTTTCATTAAATGGGAATTTAAGAACAAATAGAATGAAGGACAAGGTCAAGTTAGGACTAGGTTGAACTACACCTATGCTTGAGATGGTGGATGTATTACCATCTGCAAGAGTAACACTGTGAGTAGAAATCTCAGTTTGAAAGGAAGAAAACATACGATCGGAGGCATCTGAGTTAATTACCCAAAGTCCTAGTGTAGTACAAGCACTTTCTTTCTGAACAAGAGTAGTAGTGGACTGCTCGTAGATGCTACTTTGGGCACGAATCAACTTGGGATACTCTTCCTTGGATAGAATAACACTATTAGAAATCTCTTCATTTTCAGAAGTAGAAGCTGGATTACCAACAACCTCATTAGACGAAATAGCATAACGGGGAGGTCTGCCATACAAATCTCAACAGTAATCAACTGTATGACTTCATAGCTACAATGAGTACACACTCGAGGCTAACGACAAGCACCTCTACCTCCCCTTGTCTCTCGTCCTCCACCACGGCTAGAACTAGGACCATCAAATCTGCCACCATACCATGTCAACGACCACAACTACCACCTCCACCCCGACCAGTACGAGCTTCATTTTGAACAGCTTATACAGAATTCCTGATTTCCTTGCTTCATCTCCATTACAACTTACCAACAAACTACGTCAACCAAACCACACAAAGGTAAATGTTTCTCTACAGATCCCACAACAATAACTGATTTGACTAGGCCAGGAAAACATTTCTGAACATAACTCCTTTTTCATCATTAGACATTAATAAATACCTTCGACTATGTCAGAAAAATATTCACAGCACCATTTAACATTTTCAGCAACCACAACCACTTTAACAAAGCACCACAAACCCTTCAAACAACCTGCTTACATGGGAAAAATCTGCTACCACTCAATCTGGTGTGTAAAACTTCAACCAGCATTTAAAAAACCTTTCCTAGATTAAATTGACCAGCCTAGTTAGGGCTTTTCAACCTATCGACAATATCTTGTAAACAGTACCAGGTAAACAGTACCTGTGAACGACAGGGGAGAAAGATGAACTAGATCAAGCCCTATGCTCCGATACTATATAAAGTATGAGGTATTAGAGACAAACCAGTTAGAAAAAGATGAAGGAGAAGGCAGAAAAAGGAGGAAGAGAATAAATGAAGATCTAAAGTCAGATTTGGTCATTCTCCCTTGATATATATATAACCGAGACTAAAAATAGTGAAATTATAATAATACCCCTTACTACTTAAACTAATACATCTAATAGTTCCAAACGACTCAAACAACCCACTGCTTTTAATCTAAACATCAAACCAAGCACATTCCATAAGAACCAGAATCTGTATTTTTCAGTTCGATCGTGAAAAACAACTCCAAACTTGCTTTAGAAGCTTCAAAAATGCAGAAGTCATTCTGAATAATCTCCACACTCACCTCCTTTTAGTTGATTTGAATATATAAGATGTACAGATGTGGTTGTATGACTGCTCACATCAGCCAGACCACTTGCTGAAGCTTAATTTCAGAGAGAAGAAGCCTTCAGATCGCAATGCCCTAATACGAAGAAGCCTTCAGAGAGACAGAGAGAGAGAGAGAGAGAGAGAGAGAGAGAGAGAGAGAGAGAGAGAGAGAGAGAGAGAGACTCTATACTTCCAGTGCCTTTCTTTTAGATGTTATTAGTTGTACTTTGCATTACTACCTCATTGATTGTTATACATTTACCTTTCTTTTAGATGTTATTAGTTCTACTTTGCATTACTACCTCATTGATTGTTATACATTTAATATGCATATTCAATAATGTAATATGAATCTACAAAATTTTCCACGTATTGGCTTTTCTTTGCTGTTAGGGTAATTTTGTTGTCAAAATGGGCAATTGTTTTTTCTTCATGGAAATGCTTACCGTATTAATTTTCTTCAATCACTTTATGCAGGAGGATGTTCTTTCTGGCGGCCATGGACTTATGGTGCAAGGTTATTATCCTGTGATAAGGGCTTTAGCAAAAGATATTGACATACACTTGAATCATAGGTATGCATGCATTATTTTGTACATCAGTTATATGCATATTCATGTACGTTCAAATAAGTCCATGTATCCTTGGTATCAAAAAGTACAGATTAGTGAAGAAAACGTATGCCTTGGATATAATAAACAACTAAATCATTTGATAATGCATGGGGGAAAATTGAAGGAGAATAGAAAAAGATTAATAGTATTAGAATTAGAGGAAGATACACTTCATTTGACCTTTTTTGTATGTCTGAGATTTTAACTTCACTTGACCTTGTTCAAAAGCCTGAGATTTTTCTATATTTGTGTCTTATTAAGTATACATATGCCCTAACTAGTTGGGACCAGTGTTTTCAATCTTGTTGACATGTTGACGATTTTGGAACTGTCGACACGAAATCCATGGGAAATCGCCAGATTTCCCTTTTCCCTGCGACACGAGGGAAAAACTATATTTTTAAAAACAAAAACCCTATAAAACTATGAAAACATAAATAAATAGTTATTTTTTTCCCCCAATGTTGCAAGATGTCGCAGGTCTTACAGTTTGCGACATGTCTTGCGTCATTGACATTGCAAACCTTGGTTGGGATAAGGCATGTTCTTGTTCTCGTTGTTGTATTAAGTATTTGTATTACCAAAAGTCTTGATAAGCGCTGTTTTTCTTTAGTTGGAATCAATGTTTTAAAATGCCAAGGTGTGAGGTAGGGCAGTTCTCTTGCCCAAAGCACATGGTGTAATCCCCAAAAGTATGCTTTAATAAGTAATTAAATGAAATGTAGGACTATTATGTACATACAAAAAATGAATTAACATAATAATTGATATTGTTAGAGTAGTTACTTGTAAGAAACGTGATTATTCTTTCTCATTTTTGGGACTGTAAATATCTTTGCATTGCTGTTCATTTTTTGTCAATTGATAACATTATATTATACCAGATTGTACAATATTTCATATGCTTAAAATCTAGTCATCAATAATTTGACTGTTAAACATTTTTCCTTGTAATATTCAACATACCGGTCATAAGTTCACTAGTTGAGCACCTAGGCATTCAAGTGAATTATGAACAATCAGCCAGGTCCAATGCCTAGGCTTGCGTAGGCATGTTGACAACATTTGATATTCATGTAAGGACTGCTAACAATCTAAATAACTTAAAATCATCAGCACTTATTTGGCTAGCTAGTCAGTTCATGCTAAAACTTGGTTAAATCAATCAACAACTAAACTAGTTAGGGGACAACACAAATATTAAGGTTAAAACAGTGGTTACTTTAAAACAATCGAGTACAAAATCAATTTTTCTAAAATTGAGAATTTACCTGCTTGGATAACGGGCTTACTCCTCATCTCTTGAGGTGCACACCTCATGTATTGCTTGTGACGTGTAAACCTTTTCTAATGTGGTCAAGGCATCTAGGCTAGTGACGAGTCTTCTCAAGGCAAAGCAACATACTAGTACTTTGTATCGAGTTCTCACAACTTACCCTTTCCAAAAAAAAAAAAAAAACAAGGAAAAAAGGAGTGATTTTCCTGAACCTATATATAATACATGGTAGTAATATATTTAAAATAATCAATAAATACTAATACTTATTTAATTAATAATATGTCAAAATTCATATATGAGAATAACGGTATAATGCTTAAAGCCCCATACATTGAGTTATAAAAAAAAAAAAAATAATATTATGTGTCCTGTATCAGAAATTTAATCATCAAATGTCATTATCGTCATATCTTCAAACTAATTTTCCTACAACACGTTGCCGTTTTCATCTAGTTATTGCTAATATTATAACTTAAACCTGTTCATTTAATAAACAGGTTGAGAAATATAAAGTGAAACCCAACCCACATTAACCCGTTGAAGCATTCCTTCAATATACAAGTACATCAATATAATTATGTATTTTGTGTATAAATAATATATAAAAACTATTTTCAACGTATAAAACATATGCATATGTTATGTACACAAATAGGGGTATAACAAACCAATGGGTCAAAAATTTTATTCCAAAATTGACTTGCAACCAATCTGTTTGTTAAAAACCTCGACCCGAACCCATCAAAATGTGGGTGGGTTGACAAGTTGGGTAACAATAAAAATTGCCAACTCTAGTTTCAGTTGAGTTGGGCTAATAATTTCTTTTAATAATAGACAACACCTGGTTATTTTAATAATAAAGTTAACTTGGTGTGATGGTAAGAACCTTGGGTTACCTGTGTGGAAACACAGGTTTGAGTCTGAGTGCAGTCACTTTGCTAAAAAATGCCAAAGGTTCGGTTTGTTGTCAGTCTACCCCTTCTGAGACCTTGCTTTGGTGGGACATACACCAGGTTATGGTCCCTTTTTTTCTTCTTCCAATCATCATCATATGCTTATCCCAACTAGTTGGGGTCGGCAACAAGAATCCCCTTCCTCCATCCCAGTCTGTCAAAAACCATATCTTCAGTCAAATTACGTGTATGCAAATCCTTTTTTATTGACTCTATCGAAGTTCTTTTGGGTCTTCCTCTCCCTCTCTTAGAACTTTCAATGATTCATCTCTCACACCTTCTCACAGCTGCTACCCTAGGTCTCCACTTTACATGCACAAATCATCTAAACCTAGTTTCCTTTGTCCTATCTCCTAATTGAGCCACACAAACAACCTTGAATATGTTCATTCCTCACCTTATCTTTCCTAGTCCTCCCAGTTCCCACACATCCATCATAAAATTCTCATCTCAGCAACGTTCATTCTATGCATATGTGGCTTTATTGTTGCCCAACATTCTGATCTATAAATCATAGTAGGCCTAATGGCTGTCCTACAAAATTTTCCTTTTAATTTGAGTGGAACACGTCGATTGCATAACACTCTAGAAGCACTTCTCCACCGTATCAATCCAGCTATAATTCTATGAACAACATCCTCATAAATATTTCCCTCTCTATGTATAATTGATCCTAGATAACAAAATTGATTGCTTTTAGGAATCGTTTGATTTTCAATTCTTACTGTAGCTTCATCAATACTATCGTTTGTGCTAAAGTTACATTCCATGTACTCGGTCTTTGTTCGACTTATTCTAAAGCCTTTTGATTCCAAGGTCTCCTTCCATAACTCTAATTTTTCATTTACTCCCTCTCTAGTTTGTTCTACTAAAACTACATCATATGCAAAAAGCATACACCAAGGCACCTCCTCTTGAATACGAGTAGTTAATTTATCCATAATTAAAACAAAAAAATAGGGACTCATAGCTGAACCTTGATGTAAACCTATCTTTATTGGGAACTCATTTGTCTCACTGCCTACAACTCTCATTCTAGTTGCTGTTCTCTCATCATGTCTTTAATAACCAATGTATCTGATTACTACCCTCTTCGTACTCAAAACCACCAAATTAAATCTTTAGGGTCTCTATCATATGCTTTCTCTAGATCAATAAAAACCATGTGAAGATCTCTCATCTTTTCTCTAAACTTCTCTATTCATTGTCTAAGCAAAAAGATAGTCTCAATGGTAGACCTCCCTGGCATAAAGCCAAATTGATTTATGCAAATAGGTAAGGTATTTTATTATTGTTTATATGAAGTACTCAGTATGCATATGAAATGCATGACCCTGCTCATCATCCTCACACAATAGGTCCTATTTTAGGTAGTAAGAGAGCTTTTTATGCACGAGATCGACTACGTGACATTTTGACTACAATGGGGAGCCACTATGAAGAAGTTTCAAGAATTATGTTAGGAAGATTCGGCCTCATCTTGGTCGTGAGTTGTATTGAGAATTGAGCTCTATGCGATCTAACCTCCTATTGCCTTTCTTGTGCCTCAAAACATAAGGCACGGACCAAATGAGCAAGGTGCTTGAAATGGCTGCATTGGGCTTTTTCTGTGATGCCCTATCTCGGGTCACACTATGCTTCAAACACCTTTGAAAACACTAGTGGGATAAGGTTGGCCATATGCTTGTAGAAATGTGTAAGTTCTATTTCAAATAGTTATTGAATTATAACATAGAGGTTATGTTTAGAGTAAAAGAGTTTAACAAAATCATTATATTCATCTTGTTTTAACAGGGTATGCTGGCCTAGAGTCCATACCTCATGGTATTGATGCCCATGTTTTAAATTTCATCATGATTTTGTGAAATCACAGTTTCAGACGATGCAGATGAAACTGAAATGGCAATATTGTCCCCAGGAATATCTTGTGAAATATATAGCCGAGATATCCAGAGTTTTGATAAATGTCGGTTAAAAAAGTTTAGAAATTTCAGAAAATTATTAATATATAAGGATTCAAAAATAATAAA